>CM046434.1:35142291-35452291 GCA_025506505.1 Flaveria sonorensis
AAAAAACTATACCAAAACTCAGTCCTTATATTGTATAGTTTCGTTGGGTCAGTGAAACTATACAAATACAAAATACATGGAAACTAAACTAAACATTCAGAACCTATTACATAAAAGACAAAAAATCCTAACACCTATGGTGAGTCCAGCTATACTAAATCATCAATCCCTCTTCATCTGCTTTGTTTCGATAAAGCCATCTGGTTTCTATAGCATATTGACCTTTAGGAAGATCAACCAACTACATAACCTCTTACTTTCTAAACTATTATAGTTCTTCTTGCATTGCTTCTATCCAATTTGTTATCTTTCAATGCCTAGTGATGTTCTTTGGCATAGTTAGAATAGAAGTAAGAAAACAAGCAATGTTTACTGCATTAAACTGAGTCCTTGTCAATTTGACATTTAGATCTGTAAGGATCTATCTGAAGATTATCAGGCTGAATCAACCGAAGATCTTCCAACATGCACTAAGAAACAAGGATGAACTTGCTTCAGAAGCTTTACACTCTAAAAACTGTAAGTGTAAACTCTTTCGAAGCCCAAGTTTAGAAATACTTCGAAGCTTTACACTTAACAAGAAAAAATTTCCAAGTGTAAAAAATTTCGAAGCAAGAGGCCCAAGTTCTTCCGAAGCCAAAGATGAAGTCTTCCGAAGCCATTTTGCTGTGAAGACTGATTTCTTCGGAAGACAGAGAAAATATGCTTTCTCTGATCTCTTTTGATAAAGCTGACCAACTTTCTTCTGCTGCAACTCTGATAACTCACCAACTTGTATGATTAGTGAAACTTCCAGCTTTAGTGAATAGTAGATAAAGTCTTTGTCTGTATTTTCGTCTTTGGTTTCTTTAGACTTTTTGTACTAGGAAAAGTCAATACCTATGGCATGTCATAGTCCTAGTCAAAGGCAATCTGCCTTTTGACTCTAGATTGATCTTGTTGTCTAGATTAGTCAATTCGAGCTGTCCTTCCAAGTATTGACAGTTGTAGGTTGTAGTATAAAAGAGTCTCAGGTCCTTGTATTTTAATTATGCTTTCTCCTTGAAAACTAATACTTATGTTATTGTTCTAAGTTCTGTCTTATTGTTACTTGTGTTCCTTGTATCTTCAAAGTTTTATGTTCCCTATATGAACTGTTAAGTGATCTAAGATCACTCCTCTTATGAAACTAATGTTGTTAACACCCTAACCGGTCCTGCAATTGGGTATCAGAGCATTCCAGCTCTTGATTTTAAGATCTCACCATCTTAAATCCTCTTAGTTTCACACTTCACTTAACTTTTCAATGGTAGCTATCTCAAAGGCTGATATGGAAACTGGAAACTTGAAAAAGTCCCCACTGATCACTCCTAAGGATTTTGATACTTGGTGCCAAAGAATGGATGGCTTCATCAAGTCTCAAGATTCCAGGATATGGGAGTCTGTTATCAATGGAGCTTATATACCATGCACCACTTCAGCTGCTGGTGGTGGTATGATACCAAAGGCAAGGGATGATTTTTCTGAAGAAGATTGGAAGAAAATTGATGTTGATCAAAAAGCTATGACAGCCCTTCAAACTTGCTCTTCCTAACTCCATCTACAGAGGTTTCAAGAAGTGCAAGACCGCCAAACAGCTATGGATGCACTGAAGCTGATGTATGAGGGGTCCAATGAGGCCAAAGAAAAACAAGAATAATCTTGAAGCAGCAGTTTGAAAATTTCACCTACAATACAATATTTATGGATACTCTAGCTGATGTTGGAGTAACCATTGAGAATAGAGATATTGTTAGGAAGTTCATGTTCTCTCGTTCCAGACAATGGACACACTACTGTGTGGTCATTAAAAGGACTGAAAACCTCAAGACTCTTACTCTCACTAAGTTATATGAATACTCAGTGGATACCAGATGGAGATTAACAGGAAAACTCATCTGTAACTCCACACTCCATCAGAGTTCAGCCCTCCATATGGTTGAAAGGGATTGCAGAGAACCACAGCACCATCTCATCTGCTACCCGGATAAATCATAAAAGGGTCCTTTCATCACCTTTCTAGAGACACCAAGGGAAGGCTACATCCCTGGAAGCCCATCCAAGAGACAAGTTCTTCACAAGATTTGTGTCTTCTGATGAAAGTTCAGGCAACTTTCTCTTCACCTTTGAAGACCTGGACTGTATCCATCCAGATGATCTGGAATATATGGAAGTAGTCCAGCAGATGGCTCTACTCACTCATAGACCCAGAAGTTTTACAAGAGGACTGGGAGAAGGTTTCCCAGCAATGTAGCCAGTGGAAAGTTTGGGCTGGACAAAAGCAAGGTGAAATGTTATAACTGTAACCAAATGGGACACTTTGCCAGGGAGTGCAAGGCACCAAAGTCAAATGGTGGCCAAGCACAATCCTGCCAAACTACACTGAGGGAGCTCACCAGAATGAGAAGCCAAGATAGCAAGCTGTAGTTGCTGTTACAGAAGGAGGCTTTGACTGGAACTTTTAGGTTGAGGATGCTTGTCCAAATTAAGCACTAATGGCAGACCATGATGAAGCCAAGGTATTGGAACATCTTTGTACTCCTGAATCCATTGTTAAAGTTAATAGATGCAGGTCCTATAACTTAGAGATGAGATATATGATCTTGAGTCCTTAAATATCTTAAAAGCTGACTTTAAAAGAGCTGAAAATGATTATAAACTTACGATAGAAGATCTAGAGAAAACCATTTCAACTCTTAAGCATCAGCACACAAACTACCGAACTCAAATCAAAAATCTCATCTCAAAGTTAACTAAATGCCAGGCTAAGCTTGTGATCAGCAAAGCCAGGTAGAAAAATGTGTTTCTTGAAGAAGAGACCTGCAAGAACATAATATCCTCATCCCTACATGCAAAAGTTTGTTATCAAAATAAGCAGGGACTGGGATCTACTGAGATAGCTCCTCCACACACTCTGTTTTCTGTAAGATCTCCAAGGTGTGGAACTTGTGAAGATGACCCCATTGTTGAAGAGGATGAAGAGGAGATAGTGAAGGATGACTCAGAGAAGAGTGAAGAATATCATCTAAGAAGGGTCATTATTCTCCTAAGGAGAAGAAAGAGTCTGGAATGACCAAGTTAAAGAGAAAGAACTTGATTAGAAAAGCTAAGAGAATATCACAGAAGGCTCAGAAATCAAGGCCATTTTTTATTAAAAGCAGAAACAAGTGTTTATTTTCTGTAGGTTTTAAAGTGGTAAAGACTTAAGACTCAACTATGAACTCTAGTACCAGGAGTTCTAGTTTAGTTCCAAATCATTCCAGCAAGAAGAAGAAGACTGACCAGCTATGTACCACTGCTACCAGCCTGAACCATCCAGCTCCAAGAGCAAGTCTCTCCCTAAGAAGCTTGTTGCATCATCTGTAAAGATGATGATGGAGAAGGAAAGTAATCAAACTCAGTCTTTCTCTCAAAAGAAGACTCTTAGATGGAAGGAACTCAACTGTGCATGTGTGGTAGCACTTCTCATCTGGCTAAGTATTGCAAGTACAATCCCAAAAGTACCATCCATATGACCAAAAGAACACTTTTGAGAATAAGAAGGAACAAACAGCTTCAGAGAAAATCTGTTTCCTTTGGAAGCTCCAAAATGAAGAAGAAGACAAGTGAAAATTTACCTTCAGAAGAAAAGTTGGTCTTGAAGAAGGAATGCTTCCGAAGTACTAAAGCTTGCTACAGTGAAAGCAAGATCTTCTGAAGGTCAAGTCTCTAAGACTTCCAAAGTTGTCAAAACTTCTGAAGCTTTGAAGGTCAGGCCCAATCTTCCAAAGGTAGTGTGGAAGATGAAGGAAGACCATGTGACTAAAATTTCTTCATCAACAACAACAAATGATCCTCAAAGCTTGAATATAGGATCACTTACTGTTACATTGTCTTCAACTCATTTTAATAAGCCTAAGACCAATGAGGATTGGGTTTTTAAGTGTAACTAATCACCTCTTTTTGTGCAGGAATAGCTAAAGACCAAGAAGAATGTTTGGATTATTGATAGTGGTTGTTCCAGGCACATGACTGGCAATGGTTCTCTACTTCAAAATTTTGAGAAAATTGATGGAGGACCAGTTGCTTTTAGAGGGGATTCTAGTGGTTACATTTCTGGAAGGGGCAGAGTCATAAATGGTAAGCTCCGCATTGAAAAGGTAAACTTTGTCAAAGAGCTTGGATACAATCTTCTGAGTGTATCCCAATTTTGTGATCAGAAACACCATATGCTCTTCATTGAGCATGAGTGCATTGTTCTCAAGCTCGGGGTGGCCATTCCTCAAGAGCATATCCTGCTCAGAGCCCCCAAAGAGGGAACATGTACAAGATGGATTTACATGAAACATCTCCCTCAGGAGAAGTTTCTTGCTTTCTCTCTAAAGCAAATAGTGATGAGTCTTTTCTTTGGCATAAAACAATATGCCATGTAAACTTTAAGACATGAATAAATTGATTAAGAATGATTTGGTAACTAGAATGCCAAAGAAAGAGTTTACAAGTGATGACCATTGTGTTGCATGCCTGAAAGGGAAGCAACACAAAGTGTCTCACAAACCAAAGGAATGAACTCCATCACTACTCCCCTATATCTATTACATATGGATTTGCTTGGCCCCACCAGTGTAATGAGTTTAGGGAGGACCTCTTATTGCTTTGTGATCATAGATGATTTCACAAGATTCACTTGGGTCTTTTTCCTTAGAACTAAGGATGAGACCCCTGAGATCTTGAAGAATTTCATTCTGAAAATTGAGAATCAATCTGATCATAAGGTCAAGACCATAAGATGTGATCAAGGAACAGAATTTAAGAACCAAATCATTATACATTTGTGATGAAAATGGTATTATAAGACAATAGTGCTCCTAAGACTCCTCCAAAATGGTGTTGCTGAGAGAAGAAACATGACACTTATTAAAGCTGCAAGAACCTTACTGTCTGACTCTAAACTACCTATCACCTCTGGGCAGAGTCAGTTAACACAGCCTGCTATGTGCAGAACAGAGTTTTAGTGCTTAAGACTCATGGTAAGACTCCTTATGATTGTAGCACAAAAGGAGACCATTTATTGGTTTCCTCAGGTCATTTGGATGTCCTTGCACCATCTTGAATACCAAAGATCAAGTAGCCAAATTTGATGAAAAGTCAGATGATGGACACTTTATTGGATACTCTTCCCAAGCTAAGGCTTATAGAGTATACAATCTCAGAACTAGAGTAGTTGACGAATCAGCCAATGTGACCTTCAATGAGCACACTCCTAGTATGAAAGGTTCTGGTCCGATTGGCTATTTGATCTTGACTTAGTTACCAACTGTTTTAACAAGTCTGTGAATCCAGGATCGCAATCAGGAATTATCAGTGTTAGATTGGTATCGAATTAATGATCGCGGAATTACCATTAATCGTTGTTTAATTGATTAACAAATAAATATCATGCCAGAGAAAATAAACAATAAATGCTCAACGATATCAATAATATGCAAAGAATAATGTTTTGAATCAAACGTAATTCATTAAAACTGATTAATGATTACAAAGAATCAAATAATAATTGTTAACAAAATTCTATGCTATGATTGTGTTTATGATTTTTGGTGTGTTGATCTAACAATACTCCCCCTTAGGCTTAGACACTTGTAATCAGGTCTTCAAAGCTAAAGCTCTTTGACTCTTGACACCATTTCTTGTTGAAATATGACACTGCATCCTTTTGATCATTGTACTTGTACTTGATCTCCATTCTGCATATCTTTTGTAGAGTCTCAAAGCTCAATCCCAAAATGTCTTCTTCTATTGTGAGAGTTTCCACAACACTTTGATTATTGACTATTTCTAGCTCATCTTGTTCTGACATCCTCAGTTCAGATACTTCCTTGATGTTAGCTCCTCTTAACAGTCCAGCCTCATATCTTCTTCTTTTGTATGCTTTTGCATGCAGTTTGTCAATGACTTGTATGATATGCAAATACAAGCATAGGTCATTTTGAGCTTGATCATCTTTGAGTTTTGGGAAGAACTTATCATGTAGATATGAAGTGTAGCTTGGATGCAGAAGTTTAATTTCAATTGGATCAAACAATCTTATACTCCTTGCTTTCTTCTTTTCTTCATTTCTCATCAGCACCAGTTCTTTGGTCTTCTCCACATATCCCCACTCAGTTATGGGAAGAGTGTATTGATTTCCTTTAATGACTTTTATGGCTGCTGTTTTTCTGTTAGAGTATCCAACCCTCCTTATGAATTCATCATCAACCAGTGTAGAAGAGTTGGATTTTGATCTTCTCTCCCCTTGGTATCTTTTCTTGTGTTCCCTATCTTCCTTTCTTGCTTCCTTGAGTACATCATCCTTAAATTTTGTTTTCAACTTTCCAACCAATACAAAGAAATCTCTTCCTCTTGGGCTTATTGGGTAGTTGGAGATGATCAAACTTTGAAGGTCTTTAATATCAGCATGAGGCAACAACAAGATTGATTCAAGTAAGTGGAAGTATTCAACTCTTCCAGATACTCTCTTGATAAGTGCACAATCCCACTATGGATCATATTTCTAGGCCATAATCCTGTTATCTTCAGCAGCAGTGGGAGTTGTGATATGATCAAACAACTGGATTAGAGAAGATTTTTCTTCAGTGATCTCTCTCACAGTTGTGCCCAGAGGCCATACTTTCCTAACGATCACCTCTCTTGGTTCTTTGATCAATTTATCTTTCCATTTATGTTGATCTTTTCTTTCAACTGTTACTGGTTCAGCATGGGTTTTTAATTGATGTTCATAGGAAGGATTTGGAGCTTCAGTTCTAAATTTTACTCCAGTTTCCAATTCCACCTTCATTACATGCTCCATCATCCTTCTAAGCTCAGCCACTGATCTTCCTTTCAGCTCATGTATCTTGTAGTTATGACTTTGTAACCAACAAGTCATATTGTATTTGTTCAGCTTGGCTGTATCACAATGGCCTAGCTCTTTCTTTATTCTCTGAATTGATTGGAAGGTTGTGAATGTTTCATAATTGAATCTGGAATCCTGAAGCTTGCTAGTTTAAATTCCTTTAGTGCTTCCTTCATTTCTATCATGTTCATTCTCTTAACCATGTCATAGGGAAACCCATGTTTGATCAGGGTCATAAACATAGTTGATTCAGGCCTCTCTTCCAATATGTCTTTAGTGGATAATAGGTCATCAGCCTTTGATTCTTTTTGTTCTCTGGGAGACTCATCTTTAGTAAGCTCATCCCATTCAGCATCACTCTTAGTTTCAACATGAGATATAGGCTTTAAATTGGAAACATCCACTGAAGGAGTGTGTTATGGAGATGTAGGCCTTGATCTTTTTAGTGAATCTTCAACATTAATCACCTCTTTCTCTACATACCCCAAATACATCATCTTTCTTGAGTACTGAATGATTTGCTTTGAAGCTTCAGTAGATTCTTTTATTTTTGTTGATGGAGCAGCATTCGATTCAAGTGCACAAATTTTCATCTTGAGCTCATCAATTTGTTCATCTTTCCTTTTCAACAAAATAGACTGAGCAGTGAGAGAGTTGTTTTCTTGTTCAACTTCCAATATGAGCTTCTCTTTTTTAGTCTTCTCATGCTTCATAGAGTCTTTAAGTTCTTCAACCAGCTCATGCAATGCATCAATTACTCATTATTGGTTTGAGCATCTTCTTTTAATCTTATCAGTCTGGATTCTTGTTTGTTCATCAACTCCTTTTTTTCTTTTAACATTCCTTTGAGCTCTCTAATTCTTTCCAAACTCTTGTTTGATTTGATGATAAGTTTGTTATACTCAGCAACCAGATAACTTTTGCTCACGTCTATATAATCATCTTCCAGGTCATCTTCATGATAGGCTTTAACATCAACATAGTTAGCTTCTTCTTCATCTTCTTGATGTTGATCAGCAATCTCATCCTCATTACCTACAGCAGGAGCTATACTTGCTGAGCTTGAAATAGACTCAACTGCTTGATCTGTTTTCTCTTGATGAGGTTGTTGTTGTTGTTGAGGATTAATGATTGGAGATGTTGGTTCAGTTTGGTTAGACATGACTAGGGTTTCTGAGCTGGTGATTGTGAGTGGAATGGTACTTGCTTGAGATACTAACTCAGTCTCACCAGTGTGTACTGAGTTTTGAGATTGAGTAGTTGAGAAGGGTTCTGTATGAGTACTCTTAGGAGATAGATTTTGTGGAGTTAGAGGTTGTTGATGAATGGGTGATTGAGGGTGAATTGAAGAGATTGGTTGGGTGTGTTGACTGGCTGGTGATTGGATTTGTGGAGATTGATGATGGCGGTGTATGGGAGATTGAGGAGGGGAATGTGAAGGTAAGTCTTGCTCAGCATCAGTAGATTGACTATCTTGCTGATCTTCCCACACCAGTTCTTGCAGAATGTTGGCATTAACATCCACCACATGTGCAAACATTGGCATATCTTCTCCTTCATACTTTCCACTTATCTTATTCAGTACAGATCTCCCCAGATGTGCTTGAACAAACACATCACCTTCTCTTGCTATCTCAGGCAATTCACCATTGATGATCAGTTGCATAAACCTTGGAAACATATACATTTTATCACCCTTTGGCACTTTGATGTGGTCACACAGACAACTGAAAATGTACTTTGAGTAGTTGTATGTCCTTCCCTCAAAAATGCCAATAATGCCAGATGAAATGTGGCTTCAGAATCTGTCAAGACTAGACTTCCTGTTGGAGATGAACTTTAGGTACGTGTGACATAAGAATCTATATGGCTTGCATAATCTTCCTTTTTTTATCTCACCCTGTCAAAGTCACCATCATATCCCATCAGATAGAACACTTTCTCTATGTACTCATTCTCAAATACATCCGGGTGACCAACTTCTTGTTCTCCCAGTACAAGTGCCCTTCTGATAGTTTGATCATCAACTCTCATCCTTTCATTCTTGATTTCAGCAACTATCACCTCAGATTCTCCAACTTGCTCTATTCGAGCTAAATTCCAGAAATCAATGATGTGGCTTGATGAATCACAGGCTCTGCTGATAAAGCATAGAAAAGCCTGGATCATCGTAGGTATCTGATGATATCTTGACATCCTTTTGCTACAGGGTCGTTAGGATTTAAGAATGTACATACATTATGCTCTATTGCAAAACGATTAGCCATCTGTTCATAAGAATGAAGAAAATTATGTTAGAACAAAATCATCACACCTAAGAATACGAAGAGTTTAACAAAGAAATGATGAATCAATCAGTTCATAAATTCGGATTATGATATGTTTTACCTTGATATTATTGAACTTGTAATGAACAGAGATCAATAATCAAGCAAGGTTTAAAGGTTATTGGTGATTTTGAATATTGTCGAATGGGGGTTTATCTGAATGTTTTTCTAGGTTGAAAAAGATATTCTGAAAAAGTGAATAGAAATGACAAGTCAAAAACATCATTTATACTCCCTCAGATATATTAATTTTATTTATTAATGAGGTGGGATCCCCTATCCTTATTACCAATTTTATTGTTTCGCAGATTTGAGTTCTTCCGTAGATCATCTACGGATGACTTAGAATTAAAAATGATTTTTGATGAAGTATAATTTGAATTTCCATAGATTACCAGTCTATGGAACTATTATACTTTTCAATACTACCACATCTGTAGGTTACCAATCTACGAATGGTCATATTCCTTTTTCGCACTGTAGCATCTACTGAACAGGAAAATGTACTGTAGCTTCTGTTGATGCTGCAAATGCAAAGTTGAAACCTCTTTGATTGTATGGTCCTAATCAACTGATAGAACCATTTAATGCTATTGGACCTTGTTGACTTTGTTTCATGACAATTGTGCACAAGAAGATTTATATTTGAAAAACTTCATGTATCCTTCAGCCAAGTTAGTGCTCAAGTTCCAATACCTTCATTTGAATTTGGATCATTGAATTCAGCTTTTATGTTTCATGTATTTCATAGATTAACTACTCCCCTAAATTTGTGATTAATGATAAAGTGTTGCATTCATCATAAATTTATGAAGTAAATAGCATGAAAGGCATATGACTGTCCAAAGGTTACACACAATAAATAAACTAAAAGTAACAAAATTGAATTAAATATATGTACATGCATATAAACACATATAATGGGATCATACTATGACACTAAACTTCTTCTGATTGAGATGATTGTTGAAATGTGACCTGATTCTAGTCCTAATTGCAAGTATGTTTGTCCACTTAAATCCAAACAAGAGTATAGAATCAACTAGACATGCTATTTATCATGTTTTCATGTTTATTAGTGATAAACTATTATGGGCTCCACATTCAATTCACATTAGAGTTTGTCCTCCGTTTGTGAGTCAATTCATCACTTTTTCACACTTAGAAACTATGTACATTAAGTTATAAATTCTATCTTGAGACATATGAGTTGTCTCATAAATGCTTTGCTACAAAAGCTCTTATGGAAATATACAGTTGATCACTATGGATTCTTTTGAGAGCTTAGATATGATCATCATCAATTCACCAGGTCTTTACTTACGTAAAACAGAGGTGCCTTTAACCCAGATCTTTGTTTACACAAAACAGAGGGATGACAAGGATCATGATCTTTTCACCAGTTGAATACATATGTATCTCATGGTGTTCATAAACTCAGGTCTTTGTTCACACAAAATAGAGAGAATATGATTTGCAAAGATAGAAGTTATAAAGTGTTTTACATAGTGTGCTTAGGTGAATGAATTGATCACATCAGGATAAGACTTACTTGCTTGATCCTTAAAATGAAGTTTCCCACAAACAGTCACCTATTCATTATGTTAAGCATGCTCTTAGTATAATCTTCACACAAGTTGAATCTACTTACATATCAAAGAACTTTTGATCAGTTTTTAAAGAAATTTAAGAACTCAGGAAGCAAGCAAAGGCACAGTGTACTATCATTTCCCAAACATATGACATACAGAAATAGAAGACACAATAAATAAAGACAATATTTTGAATTTTGTATGTTTTTCTGAATGTTTTTTTTTTATTTATTTACAAGGACTAAACACATGCTTTTCTTTGTTAATGATGATTAATCTAAGTTAATCATGCCCAAAGACTCAATTAGAAAATTAAATCTAACTGAATCAAAGGCCTTAGTGAATAGATCAGCAAGCTGATTTGTTGTATCCACTTTGACTAACTTGATTAAACCTTTTTCTAAGCAATCTCTTAGAAAATGATATCTGATTTTAATATGCTTTGTTTTACTATGTTGAACTGGATTAGCAGTGATAAACATAGCAGCTGAATTGTTAATATAAATTGGAGTTTGAAGGAAATTGTAACCATAATCAAGTAATTGGTTTTGCAACCAAAGGACTTGAGAGCAACCAGCTAAAGCAGCTATGAACTCAGCCTCAGCTGTGGATACAGATTCATTTGTTTGCTTTTTGCACTGCCATGAAACAAGTCTTGGTCCTAAAAATTGACATCCACCGGTTGTGGATTTTCTATTGTTGTTGCATCCTCCATAGTCACTGTCTGAATAAGAGTAGAGAGAGAAGTCTCCATCTTTTGGATACCATAGACCAAGGGCTGGTTTCCCTTTGAGATATCTAAAATCCTCTTCACAGCATTAGATGGGACTCTTTTGGATCTGATTGGTACCTAGCACAAACACATACATCAAACATTATGTCAGGTCTGCTGGCAGTTAAATACATAAGAGATCCTATCATTGATCTATATAATCTTTGATCAATAGATTTTCTGTAGGATCAGGTACAATTTTGTCAATTGTTGAAGTAGGTGTTTTGCATGAGATGTATTAGCAAGATTGTACTTCTTCAATATTTGATGAATATACTTTTCTTGATTGATGAATATGCCATCTGTTTTCTAATGAACTTGTAATCCAAGAAAGAAAGTTAATTCTCCTATTGAGCTCATTTGAAACTGATATTTCATCAACTCTTCAAAGCTTTCACACAGTCTCTTGTTTGTTGATCCAAATATAATGTCATCTACATATATTTGATCAACTAAGAGGTCTTGATGTTCATGTTTGAGAAAGAGAGTCTGATCAATAGTTCCCCTTTTGTATCCATGCTTGAACAAGAAAGATGATAATGTTTCATACCACTTTCTTGGTCCTGATGAAGACCATACAAAGCTTTATCAAGCTTGTACACTCTATGTGGGTAATCAGGATCTTCAAAACCTGGAGGTTGAGCTACATAGACTTCCTCATCAAATTTCCCATATAAAAAGGCACACTTCACATCCATTTGATAAACAGTGAACTTCTTATATGTTGCATAGGCTAGGAATACTCTAATGGCTTCAATTCTTGCAACTGGTGCAAAACTTCATCATAGTCTATCCCTTCTTCTTGAGTTAATCCTTGAGCAATCAGCCTAGCTTTATTTCTCACAACAATACCTCTGTCATCTATTTTATTTTTGAATAACCACCTTGTGCCAATTGGATGTTGGCATTCAGGAAGATCAACTAGATTCCAGACCTTTTGCTTTCTGAATTGTTGAAGTTCTTCTTGCATGGCTTCAATCCAGCTATTATCTTTTAGTGCAGTTGTAATGTTTAGAGGAACCACTTGTGAAAGAAAACAAGTGAAAAGACAGATGTTTGCAGCTAACCCTTGGCTTCTTGTGGTTTCTTTCATTGAGATCTCCAATGATGTTGTTTATTTGATGAGTCTTTTGAATTCTTGTTGCTGGAATGGACTCAACTGGAATAGATGATTCCAAGTTAGTCATATGCATTGATGTAGATATATCCAGCTGAGATGATGAATTTATGAAGTAATCAAATTGATCATCATTGGAAGCTAAATGATTTTCATTTTGTACATCAGCTGCATTGTGAGTGCCATCTGCAGGAGTTACAGGAACATCTACGGATGTATTTCGTGCTTCCGCAGGAGTTACAGGAACATCTACGGATGTATTTTGTTGACTTGCTAACAATGACTCTTTGGAATGCAATGGACCATCTCCAATATGTGGAACATCTACTGATGTGAATGGAACATCAGCTGATCCAATATTCACATCTTCGGATGTAGGACACTCATCTACGAATGCAGAGTCAGCAGTCGCTGATGAAGTGTTTGCATCTGAGGATGTTGATCCATTTGCTTGGTCTTGTGCTGCATTATTGACATTATGTGGTGTTCCTTGTTCCATGATACTTGAAGTTTGTATTCTTGGAGGATCAGCAGATAATGACACTTCATTCATGTTTAGAGGAACAAATGGATAGCATGTATCCTCGGTACCTGCAGCATTCAAATAACCAGAGTTAAATGAGCTTGTGAGTGCATCTGTATCAAACAACCATGATGATCCTTTTAAAGATTTAGGAAATAAGGATTCATCAAAAGACACATTAGGAGTTTCTTCCATAATGTTTTGTTGTGGAATGTAAATCCTATATGATTTAGATGTTGAAGAATATCCAACAAAGAAACCATCATAGGCTTTCTCTGAAAATTTTCCCAATTGTTCTTTTGTGTTTAAAACAGATACATGACACCCAAAAGCTCTAAGATATCCTATGTAAGGATTTCTTTTAAATAAAATCTCATAAGGTGTTTTATTGTGTTCTTTGACAATTAATGTCCTGTTTTGAACATTGCACGCTGTGTTCACTGCTTCAGCCCAAAAGGTGATTGGCAATTGTGAATCAGCTAGCATTGTTCTTGCTGCTTCAATGAGAGTTATGTTTCTTCTTTCAGCAACTCCATTTTGTTATGGAGTTCTTGGTGCACTGAATTGCCTTGCTATGCCATCTAAGAGAGTATTAACAAATTCAGTCCCATTGTCACTCCTAAAAATTTTAACTTTTAAATCAAGTTGATTCTTAATCTTGGAGACAAACTCCATTAATGTTTCTGATGTTTCACTCTTTTGTTTTAAGAAAAAGACCCATGTGAATCTAGTGAAATCATCCACAACCACTAAATAATATTGCCTTTTCCAATGCTCATCACATTAGTTGGACCAAAAAGATCCATGTGAAGCAATTTGAGTGGTGTAGTGTTTGTATTTATTATTTTGGATTTATGTGACACTCTACATTTTTTCCTTTATAACATGAAGGACAATGGTTTGAACAAGAAAATTCTTTCTTTGGCAATCCAATGACTAAGTCATTTTTCACCAATTTATTCATGTTCTTCAAGTTGGAATGAACAAGCCTTCTATGCCACAACTGACATTCATCTTCTGATGACTTAGATAGCAGGCATGTTTCATTGTTTATGAGTGCTGTATTATTCATATCCAAAACATATGTGTTTCCTTTTCTTGATGCTTTAAGAATGATCCAATCTTCTGAACTGCAAAACCTAGCTTAAGAATGTAACAGTTAGTGTTATCAAATAATATAGTATAATTTTGATCACAAATTTGAGACACACTCAATAAATTATATTGCAAATTTTCACAATAATTTACTTTCTCAAATTTGAGCACACCATTAGTTACCATTCCTTCACCAACTATTTTACCTCCCTTCTTATCCCCACCAAATGCCACATAAGAAGCATTTTTATGTTTGAAGTCATGGAGAAGAGAATAGTTTCCTGTCATATGTCTGGAACAACCACTGTCAACATACCACTTGTTGTCAGCTCTCCAAGATTGTTCCTGCACAATTAAAGAAATCAATTAGATTTGGAAACCCAAGTCTTAATGATCTTGGGTGATCCTGTGGAGTCTAAAATTTTAACTTCCTCATGAATGAGTCTTGAAGATTCAGTATTAATTTTAGATTTAATTGATTCATTGTGTGTTGTTTGTGGTGAGGATGATTCTGTTGATGATGAACTTGTGGAATTTTGTTCTGATTTTTCAAACTCTTCCTCAAGGATCTTCTCTTTCTTTGTTTGCTGTTTTGACTTTGATGATGATCCTTGATTGTTGAAAGTTTCATCATCCTTTGATTTTGAATGTGAAACATGAGTTCCTTTTTCAAAATTATCAAAGAAAGTATCATTAGCATTTGACTTCTTATTATTCAAATCCACCTTTTTGTGAGGTGTCTTTGATTGTTGTGGAGTCTTTGATTTCTGTTCAGGTTGTCTTTTCTTCAAAGGTTCACTATCAACTGATGATTTCTCTTGTGGTTTTGTCACCTTTTGTTTTTGTTTTTGTTGTTTCTTTAATCTTGAATCTTTTTGATCTTCACTTGACTGAGATTCTGATTCATCCTTCTCGGGTTGTTTCTTCTTTGTGCTCTTTGTCTTGTTCTTTTTGTTAAAATAACACTCCTGAGTAGAATGATTATTTTTGTTACAAATAGCACAATGTTTGTTGAAGTAACAGTCTGAAGTCATGTGATTGTTCATATTGCAGATGGAGCAATAGCTGCTGAAGTAACAGTCTTCAGTGTTGTGATTTTTTAATGTCACACCATTTGCAATACTTTCTTCTGACTCATTATCAGACTCAATCAATTTCTTATTTTTTGCTGCCTTTGAGTCTTCAATTCCTTCTCAAACTTTACTGAAGCTGACTCCTTTCCTTTTTCTGACATCATGTCAAAAGGTTCATGTTTATTAGCTGAAGTTTGTTGCTTTGAGCTCACACCTTTTTTAGTTGTTTTCTTGTTGGTTGTTTCTTTTGCCTTTCGCAGATCATCTACTGATTCAGTAGATTTGTTTTTCCGCAGATCTGCTACTGAAGGATGTTTCTTCTTCCGGTGAAGTTCTGCTGATACTTGCTTCTTTTCTGTTTCTAAGGAAGATTTGTGTAGTTCAGTAGATGTACACTTCTCAATCACTTCAGTTGAAGGTTTTTATTGCTGATGAAGTACTTGAAGACCTTCATTTAGCTGAGCTATTCTCTTGCAAATAGTCTTCAACATGTTTCTTTGCTTTGGAGGATATGGCAACTTTGTTTGCTCAAGTACTTTGGGAATGATTGTTTCAACTGAAACATTCTTACCAATGTTCAGTTGATCCGCAGAGTTATCATCATGTTCATCAGAATCATCCAAGTCATCACATCCATCAAAGTCAAATTCTGATTCATTTTGTTTGATTTTATCTGATTCAGAAGACTCAGTTTCACTCACCTCAAATTTATTGTTATTAAACTGTTCAATACATTTTGTTTCAAACTTGGTGCATGGCACAAAATGATTTGACAAGCTATTTGTCATTGATTCAGGTAAAATTGTATAGTTATCATTCAAAGGAGGTGCAACAGCATTATATCCCAACCCATACCTGTTCTTTGATTCAATATGAGAATTAATTAAATTCTCATATTGCTGAGATGAAAGTTGAAACTTCTAAAGTTTCACTTCAGTTGATGCATGATCAGCCATGGATTTAGTTAAGGAAGTGGTCAGATGCTCAACTTGGGCTTTTAAGCTGTAATTTTCTGAAACAAATTTATCTAAATCTTTATGTAAAGAGTTAATTTTGAATTGATATAATTTATGTTCTCTTACATGAGATTCATTCAAAATCATTATTTCTTTTACTTTATCAGCCAGTTTTTGAGCATGGACTCTATATCTTTCAACTTCCTCAACACACACTGATGAACACAATCTACCTCTTACCTCTCTAGCCATAGGTGGAACTTTGTTCTCCATGTGGGCCATTAAAGCTTGATTTTCTTCCAAAACTTCCTTCTCATACATGCTCTAGTCATAGGTCCCATCTTGGAGATTCTTTAGAATTACTAGGTCCTGCTCATGCATTTGTGGCTGGTGGGGATGAGTTGGTTAGCTATGGTTGTCTATAAGATCTCTGAGATATTGTTGTTTGATGAGATTGATGCTAATGAGACTGATGTTGCTGCTGTTGTCTCATGTCAGGATTTGATTGTTGATTACATTCTCTTGAGAAGTGCCCATAGAGATTACATTTGAAACATCTTACCTTTGACTTATCACACCAATCTTTGATGTTTTGCTTGCTACAGCCAAATTTTGTTTTTTCTCAAGTATTGTTTGGCTCTATAAGCAATCATTGCCATTTGCCATTGAAGATCCATCTCCTCTACTACATCTGGATGTAGTTCTTCCAAGTCTTGTTGGCAGATATTTGCAGGTGTTAAGGTGCTTTCCAAGTAGGCTTGAAAACTTGAACTAAAAGCTGCAAATGCTGCTTTTTGTTCTTCAGAATCCAGAATCATAGTAATGGGCTCTGCTTGGTTGTTGTTTGTTGAAGGCTTTGCTGCTGATCTAGACCTATTATTCCTAGATCTAACAAAGTCTTGTGAGAATGTTTTAGGATCTACAAATAATATATCAACAGGAGATCCTGACCCAAGATTTGAGCTGAAAAGACCAAGCAAGACTACTACTTCAGCTCCTTTGGTGACTAACCCTGCAAATGAAGATCCTATCAGCATAAACATGACAAATTCAGCTGATACATTTGAGGTTCCTTCAAATTCCAGCTTAGAGGTTCAAAACTTAGGAGAAGGAGCTTCAAACATAGGAGGAAATGGAGGTGGTGATAGTGATCAAGAATTTCTTGATGCTGATAACCACTCCATAGAGGACAACATAAATGATGTCACACATTCATTGGATCAAGTCTCACTTGATAAATGTGCTGATGTGGTGGGTGACACTCCATTACCAGATCTAAATTTCTCTAATCTGGATCTGTCCAATCAACTTGCTATGATCCCTCAACTAAGGATCCACAAGTCACACCGCACCATAAACATCATTGGAAATGTTGAGACTGGCGTAAGAACAAGAGGACAAACCTATGACCAAAATGTTTGTCTGCACTCTTGTTTCTTGTCCTTAATTGAGCCAAAGAAAGTTGATGAGGCTCTGAAGGATGGAAGCTGGGTTTAAGCTATGCAAGAAGAGCTACTTCAAATCAGAAGACAGAAGGTTTGGAACCTTTGTCCTCTTCCTCAAGGGAAGACTGTCATAGGAACCAAATGGGTTTTTAGGAAAAGAAGGATGATAGAGGACTGGTCATCAAGAACAAGGCAAGACTAGTTGTTCAAGGGTACACACAAGAAGAGGGAATTGATTACATAGATATTTTTGCTCCTATGGCAAGACTTGAAGCTGTAAAAATATTCCTGGCTTTTGCTGCATCCAAGGATTTCAACATGATTGAATGGAAGGTTGCTAAGACACCCATAGCCAGAAACCACTCCCTAGGACCTGATCTTGAGGGGGAGTACGTGGAAGAACATCTTTACAGGGCTATGATTGCGTCTCTTATGTACCTAATAGCCAGCAGGCCTGATATCATGTTTGCCACATGCATTTGTGCAATATATCAAGCCAACCCCAAGATGTCACACCTGGTTGCTATCAAGATGATTCTTAGATATCTCAAAGGTGTTCCCAAGCTTGGCCTTTGGTATCCAAAGAGTTCTGACTTCAGTCTGTATGTTTATACAGATAGTGACTATGGTGGTTGTAACATGACTGCAAAGTCTACATCTGGGTGTCAATTCCTTGGTTGAAGGATTGTCTCATGGAAATGTAAGAAACAATCCGTGTCTCTGCATCAACTACTGAGGCTGAATACATTGCTGCTGCAAGTTGCTGTGCTCAAGTGCTTTGGATTCAGAATCAGATGCTGGACTATGGATTAAATTTCAAAGAGACTCCCATCCACATAGACAACAACAGTGCTATCTCCATTACAGAGAATCCTATGCAGCACTTAAGGACCAAACACATCAACATCAGGTATCATTTGATTAGAGATAATATTTAAAAGGGTTTAATCAAATTAGTCAAAGTTAACACAAATGAACAATATGCTGATCTGTTCACTAAAGCTTTTGATGAACAGAGATTCAAATATCTTGTATCAGCTATTGGGATGATTAACTTTGAGTAACTTTTTCTTAAAAACATAAATCAACTTTATTTCAAAAAACTATATGTCCTAAGTTGTCTATTTTATCACCTTCATAAGCCCAGTTTATTTTGGAAGAAAAATTTTAATGATATTCCTTAGATTTTTTAAAAAATTTCAAAACATATTTTCCTTCGGAAGATTTCAAGTTGCCTTTGGAAGAAATTTATGTCTTCAAATCAAGAACTACTTATAAGAAATTTACCTTCGGAAGAAATTCTGAGAATCTCTTCTGAAGCTTAACTATGCTTCTAAGTACTTGCATGTATTTGAAAGATAAATATCTTTCGAAAGCAATTAAGTCTCGGAAGGTTTATTCTCTTTAGAATAAAACTCCCAAGACTTAATACCTTCCGAAATCAAATATGTGTCGGAAGAAAAACTCTCTAAGAATTTTCCTTCCGAAGCCAAAGTTTCAAATGTCTTTAGAATATCTTCCGAAGCCAAATTGGCTTTGAAAGCTTTTTCCCAAAACTTCCGAAGCAAAAACTACCTTCGAAAGATTTTCAACTTCCAAGAAAACTACCTTTTTGGGTGCTTTTTCAAAAGTGGGGCCTATTTTTTGATTTCAAAGTTTATCCTTTTGTATTAACTTTGTCTTAAATCCCTTCTATATATATATTCTCAACGGTTCCCCTTCTTCTCACTCTTTCCTTCTTCCACAAATTCTTGACCTAAAATTCTCCCAAAATTAACATTCTTCTTCACCAACAAACTTCCTTCATGGCAAACATTGATCGATGAAACCAACCGGGCTTTACCATGCACCTTCACAGACAACACAATCAGGTTGCTCTGTTGGACTCTGAGAAAGATCCTCATTTCTCAGAGGTCTGTCGATACCTTTCAGCGTCTCACTACTTTACCTCCCTTACTATTGATTCTCCTCTTTATGAGGATCAATTACTTGCATTCTGGAGGACCTGCCAAGAGGTCACCATGGATAAGGAGAAGGCACTATCTGCTATAGTGCAGGGGAGGACAATCTTCATCACTCCAGCCATCATAAGCTCACACCATCAGCTGGATGATGAAGAATGTGAGTTGTCCTTTCCAAAAGCAGCTGTTAACCATTTTTTTAGCAGATGGGCTATGAGGGTGACTTCTCAGTCAAAACCTTCAGGAAAGGGAGGGTCTCATCCAAATGGAAATACCTCCTCCATGTCATCATACACAGTCTCTCTAACAAGCATGGAGGATAGGATCAAGTTCTAGATGACCTCTCCTTCATAGTCCATGGAATGGTTTAGGGGGTCAAATACAGGTACTCTCAATTTGTCTATATAAATTTACTTGCTAATTTAGACTCCTTAGAATACTACATGTTCCCGCGATATGTCCAGCATATTCTCAACTGTGAACTGGGCTCATAGTTGAAGGGAACAGGTAATATTCTTAAATTGGGACAGATGAAGCCCAGCATCTTTAAAATACTGAGAAAGCCTACTGTTGGCTTCTCTGGGGTAGAAACAACCCTAGTTCCAAAAATGTTTGAGCTCATTGCTCAGGGTGGCAACCTAGCAACACCAGCTAGTGTTGAAGCCACACCCTCTACCTCAACTCCACCCACACAGCCTCAAATTACCATCACGTATAAAAGAAAAACCAAACAAACCCCTGCACCTGCTACTGAGCATGTGCAGGTCCCCATATCACAACCCATACAGGAGGAAGTGGAATCTCGACTCCCACTTCCCTGAGGAGCAGACCACTCCCATCATTCAAATGTTCAGTGCCAAGGTTCCTCATGCTCAGCCTGATTAGCTCACATCCCCAATAGCTTTAAGCCATCACTCTGACTCTCAACACTCAAGTGATCAACCTTCAGGGGATAGTTACCACCCCCAGCCGCTTGACTTAAACCACCCTATTCCCAGCCTTGATTTCTATAATGATGAGGACTTGGGTTTCAGTGAGTACAATAAGTCTCTCCTTTCTTCCCACACTCAAGGAGAAATGAGTACCCCTAACTCACCCAAGTCTAGCCCACATCATATACCCACAACTGAGGTGGGTCTTCCTGAACATGTTCAGGAGATCCATATGGAAGAGGCTCTCACTTGAGACAGAATCTCCCTCTACACCCAATACCCTCAGTGAGGCACCAGCTGGTGAAGGTGTCTCATAACCTCTCGCTGGCCAGAGCTTGAATGCTGAACCAAGCAATGAAGGCCAAAGTTCTCTCCACCCTGAGTCACCAAGGCCTGTGGTTGACAAAGTGAAAAGGAAATTAACTCTTGAGGAGTTGGAGGAGGAGAAGAGAGAGAGGAAGAGGAACCTGAGGGGAGACAGTTCAATTAGGTCCCCAGGCTTCATGGAAGCTGCAATCCATGCTGACCAGGCCAAATACTCAAGAAGATGAGTTAAGGGCAGCCAGGCTAAACTACCTGGGGACCAGGAACTACAATATAGATGAACTCATCTCTATCCCCTTAGAAGAGTTAAATGAGCTGGCTGACACTGAGCTGTCAAAGGAGAGGAGGGAGGCAGAGGATGTAGCATTGCTCCTCAAAATTAAGGAAGAAAGGAGACTGAAAAGACTCTACAAACATGCTCCTGTCCTCTCCCAGTTCAAGAATGTCCTGAGCCAGAGACTGTGGCACAAGCATAACCTTAGGTAGATAGGGAAGCTGAAAGAATGAATATGATCAACTACCTGAGTGCCACAGGACTCTATCAGGCAGCTGCACTTCTTCCCTTATCCTTTGAGTATATTGAATTTGAATATCTCAAGCAGCTGGAGGAAAAAGGCACAAAAGAAAGAAAAGCTGCTAAGAGAAAGCTAAGGGAAGAAGCTGCAAGGTCAAGGGCCATCATCCACAAAAGCCAAAAGAAGTCTAAAGATAGAAAAAGGATGATGAGCTTCTTGAAGCTGTATGGATTCTCCAGAAGGAGGCTTGGTCCTATGTCTCTATCCATAATGGATGAGCATATAAGGGTGATCAAGCAAAAGATCAAAAGGGGAGAGCTTGTGGACTTACATTCTCCACCAAGTCCAGCTCAACCTAAAGTTGAGGTAAAGGTTAAACCCACTGAGATAACACAACCTGAACCTAGAGCTACATCTCAGCCAACTTCATCTTTGATCCATAGCAGGGTCCTTTTCTCTCTCCTTTTGAACCTTTAAGAGAAGAGAACCCAACTGAGAGGGACACTACTGAACCATCTGATGCTGAAGACCAGTCCTTTCAGTTGAAATCATCAAAGAGGAGAAAAACGATGGCAGAAGAACCCCTACAAAGAAAAAGAAAACTAAGGCATCCACCTCTACACCTCAGGATGAGTCAGAACATCCTGAGGAAGTGCATGAAGAGGCTGCTAAACCAACTCCCATCAGAGTGGAGTCTCTTGCGGTTGGAAGACCCATCGTGTCCTGGAGTTTTGCTGACAATCCAGACAGATGGTATGTCACTAGAGATCAAGAAGTTTAGGATGTCTACTTTCAGCAAGACATGCTTGCACTTCCTTTACATGATCTCTATGACATGAGAAGATTCTACGAGAGTCTGAAGAATTCTAACCATATGATGAAGAGAGGTTTGCTGCTGAACCTAATGAGGACTATCAACATTTAAAGAATCTATCTATTTTGGTAGCATCAGTCTAGGGGGAGTTTGTAAGGATCTATCTGAAGATTATAAGGCTGATGCAACCAAAGATCTTCCAACATGCACTAAGGAACAAGGATGAACTTGCTTTGGAAGCTTTACACTCTCTAAAAAACTCTAAGTGTAAAGTCTTCCGAAGCCAAAAGTTCAGAAGAAATTACTTCGGAAGCTTTACACTTAACAAGAAAAAATATTCCAAGTGTAAAAACTTCCAAAGCAAGAGGCCAAGTTCTTCCAAAGCCAAAGATGAAGTCTTTCGAAGCTTCAAAGACAAAGTCTTCCGAAGCCATTTTGCTGTGAAGACTGATTTCTTCGGAAGACTGAGAAAAGATGCTTTCTCTGATCTACTTTTGATAAAGCTGACCAACTTTCTGCTGCAACTCTGATAACTCACCAACTTGTATGAGTTGGTGAAACTTCCGTGCTTTAGTGAATAGTAGATATAGTCTTTGTCTGTAATTTTCATCTTTTGTTCCGTTAGACTATTTGTACTAGGAAAAGTCAGTGAGCTATGGCATGCCATAGTCACTAGTCAAAAGACAATCTGCCTTTTGACTCTAGATTGATCTTGTTGTCTAGATTAGTCAATTCCAACTGTCCTTCCAAGTATTGACGGTTGTATTATAGTATAAAAGAGTCTCGGGTCCTTGTATTTTAATTATGCTTTGAACACTTGTAATGGAACTTGAGATCAATATACAACATCCTTGAAAACTAATACTTGTGTTACTGTTCTAAGTTCTATCTTATTGTTACTTGTGTTCCTTGTATCTTCAAAGTTTTATCTTCCCTATTTGAACTGTTAAGTGACCTAAGATCACTCCTCTTATGAAACTAATTGTTGTTAACACCCTAACCGCTCCTGCAAGATCACCTAATTGTTGAATAATCTTTGTGAATTCTAGTTGTTGGATAATCTTTGTGAATTTTAATTGTTTGAATCTGATCAACAGGTATTGTTGAATCATGATTGCTGAGGTCTTATGTGAATTGTTGTGCAAGAGTGTTTGATGTGTTTGGTTCATCTGTTTGTTAGTGTCATGGATTGTTTGAGCAGAGTTATATAAGAAATCTAAGATTTCATCTTCATAATGTGTATCCAGTAGAAAATGGTTATCATTATCTTTATCTATAGCTTCATGCTGAGTTAACTTGGTTTGATTTATTGGTTGAGAACAAATATAGCTTTTTTTTATTGGTTACTAGAGTAGATGATGATGGTGTGTTATCTCCATTATTTGTTCCTGATGCTGTTACGGATGTGGACCGTCTATGGCTTCAGTTGTGCTTGAAGGGGTTGTTGTTGTTCTCCTCGGTTAATCGGCTCTTACTAGAGCGTCGATGCTTGATGATGGAACCATTGGATATTCAACATCTTCTTTGGTACCTGAACCTTCAAAGTAAGATGGGTCAAATGATTTGGTTAAAGCATCTATGTCAAACAAGCAGTCTGATCTAATGACTTTCTTAGTGAAAAAATATTCATTAAAAACAACATCAGTTGGTTCTTACACCATGTTAAGTCTTGGGTTGTATACTCTTTAAGCTTTTTTGAGCTTCCAGAGTATCAAACAAAGAACACATCGTTTGCTTTAGAAGCAAACTTTAATAGATGTTTTTTGGTGTTTAATATAGAAATAGAACATCCAAAAGCCTTAAGAAATCATATAAATGGTTTTCTATTAAAAATAAGTTCATAATGTTTTTTGGTATGTTCTTTAGTTATTAATGTTCTGTTTTGAATATAGCAAGTTGGATTGATTGCTTCTGCCCAAACCGATATGGGCAATAAAGAGTCTGCTAACATTGATCTTGCAACTTATATTAATGTTTATTTCTCCTTTCAGCTACTCCATTCTACTAAGGAGTTCTTGCTACACTAAATTGCTGACTGATTTCTTCTTTTGCATAAGCAGAAGACATAATATCATTCTTGAATTCATTTCTATTATCATTTCATAAAGTTTTGACTATAAGGTTAAGCTGATTTTCTATATTAGTGATAAAAGATTTGATTATTTTTGTTGTTTCTAACTTGTGAGGTCGAAAGAAGACCCATGTAAATCTTGAGTAGTCATCTACTATCACTAGACAGTATTGTTTCTTACTAATACTTAAAATGTTTGTTGGTCAAAAAAGGTCCATATGAAGCAATTTGATTGGTATTTGATTAGAGTTTACCAATTTAGAACTATGTGACACACTATGTTGTTTGCCTTTCAGACATACAGTCAGTGGTTTGTACTAAAAAAATCCTTTTTAAGGTAGACCTATTACTAGGTCACCTTTGACTAATTGATTCATGCTGTTAAAATTAGAGTGTCCTAATCTTCTGTGCCATAATTATGAAACATCTTATGTTGCTTTCAATAATAAATAAGTTTCAGGTGTTAAAGCTGAAACTGTATTTATATCAACTATGTATGTGTTGTTTTGGCGAGGAGTTTTCAAATGGATATAGTCTTCTGGAACTTGAAAACCCTTCTTGAGTATGTATTAGTTGTTGGAGTCAAAAAGTGTTGCATATCCCTTGTCACAGATGTGGGATACACTCAACAGATTGAACTGGAGGTTGGAGCAGAAGTTGACATTTTTAAAGCTGATCAATCCATTTGATACTATCCCTTCACCGGGGATCTTTCCATCTATTTTATCACCTACAAAGGATACATTGCCTCCATGTTTGTTCTTAAAATCTCGAAGGAGGGAACAATTTCCAGTCATATAGCGGGAGCATCTACAGTTAACATACCAAATGTTGTCAAGCCTTCTTTCATGTCCCTTCACAGATAACGAACTCAGTTAAAGGGTGTAACCCAAGCCAAGATGGTCTTGGGTTTTTTGTCTTTTCCTAAGACATAAATCTCTTCTAGAGATGCATTTTCATCTTGTTTAGGAACTCAAGATACAGTAGATTTCCTCTGGTTGGTCATAGCTCTTGCAGGAGAGGTGCTTTGAGCTCTTCTCCTTTAATTTCTAAGGTCATGTTGTTGTCTGGTTTGAGACTTATGTCTTCTGTTTGTTTGTTTGAAATTGTCATAAAAAGTTTCATCAAAATTTAAGACATATTTTGTGTGTGGTGTGTACCTAAGGGCTCCACCATTGTTCTTGTTAGGAACAATTTATCATTTCTTAGTTGATTTCTTGAGATTGTTTTGTTTGCTTCCTAACCTTTTTATTGTAAAAGCAGTTTATAGTGTTGTGGTTGTTTCAATCATAGATTGAATAGTAACAATTAAAATAACTTGTTTTAGTATTGTGCCTTTTCATGTCACAGTACTTACATTACTTTCCAAATTTACATTTTTAGTACTTTGAGTGTACTTATTACACCATTCAAAGTAAGGTAAATTGAAGGTATTTTAGTTGATAGCAACTTTTTATTTAACCGATGGTTTTTGTGGTAAATCAAAAGTAACAATTTGTTGCTTTGGTTGTTGGTTTGTTTTGCCATTTCCTTTTGTTATTCTTTTAAATTGAGTAGTGGAAGATTCAGAATTTCTTCCACCCGTGCAAATGTCAATTATTTGATTTTGTTTTGATAGTTTGGGTAATGGGGAAAACAACAACTGATTCGTTTGAAACTTGTGCACTTTCAGAAGATGACCAATCATTCTCATAATTTCAAAGATCCTCATCATCATCAGTTATATGTACATGAAATTCATTGTTTTCACCTTGGTAAAAGTATGTTGACTTGATCCTAGGTAAATTTTGAGTTTTAACAAATTTAATTAAAGGTAATTTTATGATGATGAAGTAGTTTTTGAATCATAAGTTCGATCAAGAGGAACAATTGAATCCCCATTGTCATAGATTCAGGCAAAGGCATGTAGTTGTCATTGTAGGGTGGGTTAACTTTGTTGTACCCAAGGCCTAAAGGGTCTTAGAAAGCCATTTGCTGAGCTAGAAGTTCTTCAAACTTTTTATTACTTACTTAAAACTTTTGAGGTTTGACTTTTATTTCAACTTGTGCTATTTATTATTGTGTTAAAATTCTGAGAGCTACTCAACTTGTGCTGTTAGAGTGAGCTTCTAAGACAACAACTTATCTAAATCATTTTTAAATGACAAATCTTAATTTCATACTGTTTTTACTTTATTTTAAGACTGTCATTAAATGTTTGTTTCAATTACTTTCCTAGAAAGTTGATTAGCATGCTTTCTGTATCTTGTAACATCATCAATACATGCTTGAGTATAGAGATTCTCTTTAACCTCCTTAGGGATCTCTGTGAGTTTTTCTTCAAGTTGTGTCATGAGGGCATGATCTTGAAATTTGATCTCTACTTCATATATGCTGCAATCACACTCACCATCATATTTGATTATCATTGTAGATGATTTAGGATGTTGATTGGGGCTGTAATGAGTAATTTGAGGTGGTGCTAAAGTAGTTGGTATGCTGATTGGTGGTGGAATTAGTAAATTTGATTAATAGCTACTAGATGATTGTGGTTGTTGACAATCTCTGTCTGATCTAGGTTGTTGACTTTCCCTTGAGCAGTGTCCATATAATTGACAGTTGTAACACCTCACTTTGGACTTGTCAAAACCAATTTGGTGTTCTTGCCCATGATTAGACTGTTGGGTTTTGAACAAGTTATCAGAGTCATTTTATCCTAATAAAATGAAAAACGCAGCAGAATAAGGATTCAAAACTTGTTACAGTTAATATATATAAACCATTTTATATATCTGTTAAAACCCGTAATGGATCGATATATGAAAACCATACTTACAAACACCCATAGGGTGTTTAGAAGACTACCTATCGTATGGGTTTGTGGAAGATAATCGATGAATGGCAGCTTCCAAAAAAGGACGCCTCAAGCAAGTCTACCCTCAAGCCTCCAACAAACACCCGGTTGCTAGGATTTTCACACTTAAAAGAATCTCTGTTCTTGGTTTTGTTTTTGACTGATCGGGAGAAAACCAAAAACACAGACATGCACTTTTGAGTGTCTTGTAAGTTATCAGAGAGAGTGTTTGATTGCAATCATATATTGCATATCCTATGAAACTGAAATTTCAGACGAGGAGAGAGAGAAATGTGGGCGGGGCCCAGCCCCTTGTCCCATCCGTATTTATCAAACACTCACCCGCATTAGTAAATGCGGATGAATAACCTCCATCCGCATTTGTAAATGTGGATGAAGAAATTCCATCTGCATTTCCCAAATGTACATATGTATTTGTAAATGCGGATGAGTAGTTTCATCAGCATTTCCTCAAATGCTCATCCGCATTTGTAAATGCGGACGATTAGTTTCCATCAGCATATCCACAAATGCACATCAGCATTAGTAAAGGCGGATGAGGAACCTTCATCCGCATTAGTTAATGCGGATGAGTAATCTTCATCCGCAATTCCTCAAAGCACATCCGTATTAGTAAATGCGGATGAGTAATTAAGAAATGCGGACAAAAGACTATATTGTTGTTCAACCATTTGAATAACAATATAGAATACTCTCTTTAAAATAAATTATCCATATAATTTATTCACAACACAAGGGCAAATATTTAGAAACCCAATTTCTAAATACTTTAAGTGTTAATATTTATTTACATGATCATATCATAAAATAAATATTATGGGTGTTTGTCTAGCTTGTTATTGGGTATGACCCGACTTGGATCATAACATACTAGCCACATCAAATCAATATGTGTCTTGGGCAGACCGTTTCCAACAATCTCCCACTTGCACAAGATACATAGAGGATTGATGCAAGTAGCAAACACCGCCTAACAACGGTTTACAACCCCTAATACGCAAGACGAAGTGCCATTCAATAACATCATCTTCTTCAAGTCCCTTACTTGAAAATGATTTAGGTGAATCTATCAATTATCCTTTTGTTACAGATGCCATGTTAAATCCAGAGACACAGAATTATCATTCCCTATTGATTTATCTTTATCAGGCCTTAGTGTAATGCCCGAAAATGTCGAGAAAAAGAAGGCAGGTAGAAGTTCTCGCGCGAAAGGAGGCTGTCGCGCGAGAAGTTCACGAGAAAGGAAGTTTTCACTTGAAAAGGGAGTTCTCGCACGAGAACCCTGGGCGAAAAGTGTTATTGGGTATAAATAGCTGAGAACACCCAACCACACTCGACTTCACGCGAGAAGTACTGCAGTAGAGAGGGAAATCGGCTGCGTAGAGAGAAAAAGTGAAGAATCCAAGTGCTTAAGGTATGTAACTCGTGTAGTAACTCGTGTTATGTACTATGAATGGATTATTGATGAATAGAATGCATGGTTATGTAGTTTTCATGCGGTAAAGGCTTTGGGAAGGTTGTTGGTATGCTAGAACTTCAAGAGGTGAGTTTCTAATCCCTTTTTTACGCAGGTTTTATGTTTTGGGCTATTATGCATACTAAAACATTTTAAAATGCCTATTTATGCTTGGTGTGACGATGTTTAGGATGTTTGAATGTTAGAACAACCTTAGACGCGATAAGCTATGACTGGGCAGGTAAAGTAAGAAGTTTTTGGCAAACAGTTCAGTTGTACGTTATGGAATTTGAATCTGGGAAGTTCTCGCGCGAAAGAGTAAGTTTTCGTTAGAGGAGATGTTCTTGCGCAACATGTTGTTCTCGTGGATGGGAAGTTTTCGCGCCAAGTGTATGTTTTCACACGACAGGTGGTTCCCGCGTGAATGAGGATGATGTGATGTGCAAGGTTTGCCTACGTGAGGTTCTTGCATTAAAGGGAGTTCTTGCGTGAGAAAGTTGCTGTTGCTTATGGGTTTCGTATGTTATGCTGCTATGTATGATGTGTTATCTTTTCATGTTTAACAATTTTAAAACTATATGTTTCATGATGTAACTTTGCTTGACTATGTACGAATGTAAGTAAAGTATTATGTAATGAAAGTGAAAGATAACGATAATGAAAAGTGGAACGTAATGAATGAATAAAAGTCTTGCAAGCAATGAATGGAGGTTCACAGCCATTGGGTTGTTAGCTCAACTGTGTGCGGTCCATGAGGATGCGCACAGGGGTCAATCCTTGAGATTGACCAATATGTACGAAACGGGATCCTTATCGCTTGACCACAAGACTGAAGTCGCCTTGTGCACAACGATGGGGCATAGCATATGACAGGATCTAGATAAAAGTGAAAGATATTAATAAAAGTTTGAAACGTACGAAATGAACGTTGATGAACGATGATGATAAGATAATAATAATTATTATCAAGATGTACGTACGATGTGTGATAATGAACGAAAGTAAAGGTTATTTTTTACCGAAAAGTAAAGTATTTTAATTATAAACTAGAACTCACTCAGCGTAGCTGACTTTTTGTTTGCATAATAGTCGGCAGGTAATCGTTTGATGCTGAGGAGGTGTAGGCATGGATGCATAAGCCAGTGGGAATGATTTGCATCTAGCATCCATATTTTTGGGAATGATTATTTTGTTAACAAAATTTTGTGATGTAAATGAATGATTTGATGTATGGACACGTTTTTTTATGAATGAAAAGTTTTATTTCCGCTGCAAATGATGTGTTGTAAATATTATATGCGATGATGGTCCAATTGTAAGCGTCCCGGGAATGGGGCCTTACAAGTTGGTATCAGAGCCAAAGTTTAAGAGAATTGGATAAAATATTTTCAAATACCTAAAACTTAAACTGAGAATAGGACACGAAAGGAAAAGGTATGCCAGTCCTAGTAGCTACATGCCTGCGGGTAATGGTTTTATGTAAGATAATAAAAAAAGGAATTAAGTGCGCATGTTATATGGTTTATTTGCCCCTAGTAGATTTGGACACTAATGTAGTCACGATAGGGAATGCTTGGAGAAAGGAGAGTAAAGTAAGTGGCTAATCACAACTGGCCACTATAATTAGGGACTTACTATACTTGATATGATCTAAGCTATTACCTTGAATGATCGTGTTGGTGTTTGAATCTTATAGCGCTTACAGATGGTTGTAGGTAGATCTTCGAAGGCTTCCCGAGGTGGAGTGCGTGGTGGATGTGGTGCTGGAACACGTGCCACGAGGAATAAGGCTAGAACTGCCGAGACGGCACCTGCAGATCCCGAGATTAATCACCATGAGGGCGGTGATGAGTGCGCTAATTTGAGGGCCTCAGTGAAGGAGGCAGTGATGGAAGAGGTTCATTAGGTCATGCAGATGATTCTACCATCTTTAGTGACCGAGGTTATTCGTGCTGTGATGGAGGATGAAAAGAAGGAGAAGGAGGAGAAGAGAAAAACCGCCAGGCAAGGAGGTGAAGGTGGAGGTTCTAGGGAGATGGAGCAACCAGATACTGAGGTGGTTGTCTCTAGTGACGATAGGGAGGTAGAGGCTATGCAGGAAACAACAAAGGGGTGCAACTATAGGGCATTCCAAAGGTACAGGCACTCGACTTTTGATGGGAATGGGAGTGCTGTGGCTGCTCACCGTTGGGTGAGGGAGATGGAGGCAGTACTTGATATCAGCGAGTGCCGAGAGGATCAGAAGGTGAAGTTTGCTACCCACTCATTTGTGTATTCGGCCTTGTGTTGGTAGGACAATATTGTCCAGGCTGAGGGTAGTAAGGTGATCAGGAGGATGAAGTGGAGTGAGCTGAAGAAGTTGGTGGATAGAGGAGTTCTGTCTTCACAGGGAACTCGATAAGGTTGAGAGAGAGTTCTTGCAGTTGGAGGCGAGCAATATGATACACCAACAGTACATAACAAAATTTAACGACATGGCGAGGTTGGTGCCAGATCAGGTGACGCCTGTGTCATGAAGGATTAAGAGGTACATCCAGCGTCTGCCGGCAGATATTCGCAGACACATGATCGCCACCGGTCGAGTACGTTTAGGTCAGTGGTCGATCTGGCGGGGAGGTTGTACGACGAACGGGAGGTGGTGACGGTGGTGGGTGTGAAGAGGAAGTGGATCGGTGATAAGAATGGGAATGGGAAGCGAAACTATGGTGGTGGTAAGAAGGTGAGGGTGGATGATCAAAAGGCGCTAACAAGGGGAGGTAAGGCATGCGGGAAGTGTGGGAAGGAACATGTAGGGGGATGTAAGTGGGGATCAAATCTCTGCTTCAAGTGTGGGAAGGCAGGGCATATGGCGAGAGATTACGGGGTTATAAAGTGTTATAACTGTGGCAAAAAGGGCCATATGAGCAGGGATTGCAAGAAGCCGAGGGCCGATAACTCCGGGGCGAGCAAGGGAATTGATAAGGAGGGGCAAAGGGCGAAGGCCATGGCATTCACTATGAATCGGGAGGAGGCTAGAGTGGACCCCGATGTTCTGTCAGGTACATTCCCAGTTAACCAGACTTATGCCTCTGTACTTTTCGATTCTGGTGCTAGTAGGAGTTTTATTTCTACTGCCTTTTACGATAAGCTGCTCGCTAGGAGTAGAAAGGTTGATGAGCCCTTCGATGCAGAAACTGCTATTGGTAAGTCTACCAGGATTTCTGATGTGGTAGAGGATTATGTCATAGAATTGGAAGGCCATAGGTTCTCTGCTAGATTGTTCGTGATGCCCTTTGGTAGATTCGATATAGTCCTAGGGATGGATTGGCTAGCAGCCTATGAGACAAATATTGTGTATCGCAAGAAGATGATTCGATTGACTACGTCGGATGGGAGTTTAGTGACGATCTATGGCGATAGGGTTACTACGGTTCCGAAGGTAATTTCGATGGTTGTGGCTGAGAAGTCTATGAGGCGTGGATGTGGCGCCTATCTAGCCTATGTGAAGGATGTGGAGGTGTCGGTAACATGATTGTTGGACGTGCTGGTAGTGTGTGGTTTCCCTGACATATTCCCGGAGGACCTATCAAGTATGCCACCTGACCACAAGATCGATCTGATACCCGGTGCCCAACCTGCTGCTAAGGTGCCGTATCGTCTAGCTCCCACCGAGATGAAGGAGTTGATGACTTAGCTACAAGAGCTGTTTGATAAGGGATTCATTCGACCGAGTATCTCTCCATAGGGTGCTCCGGTCTTGTTTGTGAAGAAAAAGGATGGTAGCATGAGGATGTGCATCGACTACCGAGAGTTGAACAAGTTGACTATGAAGAATCGGTATCCGTTACCAAGGATTGATGACTTGTTCTATCAGCTCCAAGGTGCCAGTTGGTTCTCGAGGATAGATCTCTGATCTGGTTCCCATCAGTTTAAGGTAAAGGAGCAGGATATTCCTAAGATAGCTTTTTGCATGCGTTATGGACATTACGAGTTTCTTGTTATGTCCTTTGGTTTAACTAACGCGCCAGCTGCTTTTATGGATTTGATGAATCGAGTGTGTCGGCCGATGTTGGATAAATCAGTGATTGTGTTCATTGATGATATCCTGATTTATTCGAAGAGCAAAGAGGATCATGCCGGTCACATTCGAGAGGTGTTAGAAACACTCAGAAGGGAGAAGTTGTATGCCAAGTTCTCCAAATGCGCATTCTGGTTGCGCGAAGTTTAGTTTTTGGGTCATGTGGTCAATCCGGAAGGGATTATGGTAGATCCGGCAAAATTGAGGCGGTGATGTAATGGAAGTCTCCAAATACGCTATCCGAGATTCGTAGTTTCTTGGGTTTGGCGGGCTATTACAGAAGGTTTATCTAAGACTTTTCCAAGATATCTTCACCATTGACCAAGCTGACCCACAAGGAGATAAAGTATGTATAGGGTCTAGAATAGGAGAATGCTTTTGAAGAGCTAAAGACAAGATTGACCCAAGCCCTTGTCCTAACTATACCCAAAGGGAGCGAAGACTTAGTGGTCTATTCGGACGCTTCTTATTCGGGTTGGGTTGCGTGCTGATGCAACAGGGGAGGGTAATAGCCTACGCGTCCTGACAGTTGAAAACCCATGAGGCTAATTATCCTACCCATGATTTGGAATTGGCAACGATGGTCTTTGCATTGAAGATTTGGAGGCACTACTTGTACGGGACGAAGTGCACTATCTTCACTGACCATAAATGCTTTAAGTACTTTTTCAAGCAAAAGGATCTCAATATGAGGAAGAGAAGATGGTTAGAGTTGATCAACGATTATGACTACGAGATCCACTACCATCCGCGCAAGGCTTATCAGTTGGTTATGACCTCTAATGTGATGAAGCAGGTCAAGGAATTTCAAGATGAGGCATTGAAAGAGGATCAGATTAACTCCGAAAGGGTGAAGGGCCTAATCGAAGAGTTGGGTGAGAATACTCTCGGTGTTAGAACCCGATTTGGGCGGATGTGGATTCCTCGTTACGGGGATCTCGAGGGAAGATCATGGATGAGGCTAATAAGACTTGATACTCGATTCACCCCGATGCCATGAAGATGTATCAGGACATGAAGAAAGATTACTCGTGGCCAGGAATGAAGCGCAATGTGGCAGAGTATGTGAGTAAGTGCCTTACTTGTCTGCAAGTGAAGGCGAAGCATCAGAAGCCATACGAGAAGATCCAACCCTTAGATATACCAGAGTGGAAATGGGAGCACGTCACCATGGACTTCATTACGAAGTTACCTCGTACGAAAAGAGGGTATGATGCCATATGGGTGATAGTAGACCGTCTGTTGAAGAGTGCTCATTTCTTGCCAATCCGTGAGACGTATTCATCTGAGAGGTTGGCGGATTTGTTCATTAAGGAGATCGTAGCTTGTCATGGTGTACCGGTTTCTATTGTGTCGGACCGTGACACTCGGTTTACATCAATGTTTTGGAAGAAATTCCACGATGCGATGGGGAGGGGCTACATATCAGTACGGCTTACCATCCTTAGACAGATGGTCAGTTGGAAAGGATGATCCAAACATTGGAGGACATGCTCAAGGCATGCGTGATCGATTTTGGAGGAAGTTGGGATGAACACTTACCGTTAGCTGAGTTCTCATATAACAACAGTTATCATGCCAGCATTGGTATGCCTCCTTATGAGATGCTTTATGGTAGGAAGTGTAGAACGCCCATATGATGCGGTGACATCGGGCAGAAGGAGTTGGGAAGCATTGAGGTGATCGAGGCTACGAATGAAAAGCTAGAGAAAATCAAGGCCTTTATGAAGGCAGCAAAAGATAGACAGAAGTCGTATGCTGACAAAAGGCGTAGACCGATTGAGTTCAATGTGGGTGATAGAGTCATGTTGAAGGTCTCACATTGGAAAGGAATCATCCAGTTTTGAAAGCGAGGTAAGCTGAGCCCGAGGTATATAGGGCCTTTCTGAATCATTGCTCGAGTAGGAGAGGTGGCCTATCGATTGGAGCTACCCAATGAGTTAAGTGGAATTCACCCAACGTTCCATGTATCTCATCTGAGAAAGTGCTTAACCGATGATGATATGATTGTGCCATTGGAGGATATCGAGGTGGATGAAAGGCTCAATTATGTGGAGCAACCAGTGGCTATCATTGATAGGAAGGAGAAGAGGTTAAGGAACAAAGTGGTTCCACTTGTGCATGTACAGTGGAAACACCAAAAGGGGTCTGAGTCTACATGGGAAACCAAGGAAGACATGAGACAGCATTACCCGCAGCTGTTCAAGAGCTGACAGGTTTCGGGGATGAAACCTCAATAAGGGGGGTGGACTTGTAATGCCCGAAAATCTCAAGAAAAAGAAGGCAGGTAGAAGTTCTCGTGCGAAAGGAGGCTGTCGCGCGAGATGTTTATGAGAAAGGATGTTTTCGCGTGAAAAGGGAGTTCTCGCGTGAGAACCCTGGGCAAAAAGTGTTATCGGGTAAAAATAGCTGAGAATACCCAGCCAGACTCTAGTTCACACGAGAAGTACTGCTGCTAGAGAGGGAAATTGGTTGCGTAGAGAGAGAAAGTGAAGAATCCAAGTGCTTAAGGTATGTAACTCGTGTAGTAACTCGTGCTATGTCTAAGAATGGATTGTTGATGAATATAACGCATGGTTATGTAGTTTTCATGCGGTAAAGGCTTCGGGAAGGTTGTTGGTGTGCTAGAACTTCAAGAGGTGAGTTTCTAATCCCCTTTTTACGCAAGTTTTATGTTTTGGGGCTGTTATGCATACTAGAACGTTTTAAAATGCCTGTTTATGTTTGGTTTGATGATGTTTAGGATGTTTGCATGTTAGAACAACCTTAGACGCGATAAGTTGTGATTGGGCGGGTAATGTAAGAAGTTTTCGCGCGAACAGTTTAGTTGTATGTTATGGAATTTGAATCTGGGAAGTTCTCGCGCAAAAAAGGATGTTTTTGCGTGAGGAGATGTTCTCGTGCGACAGGTTATTCTCGCAGATGTGAAGTTTTCGCACGACATGTTAGTTTTTGCACGACAGGTGGTTCTCACACAAATGAGGATAATGTGATGTGCAGGGTTTGCCTACGTGAGGTTCTTGCGTGAAAGGGAGTTCTCGCGTGAGAAAGTTGTTGTTGCTTATGGGTTTCGTATGTTATGTTGCTATGTATGATGTGTTATCTTTCATGTTTAATGATTTTAAAACTATATGTTTTATGATGTAACTTTGCTTGACTATGTACGAATGTAAGTAAAGTATTATGTAATGAAAGTGAAAGATAACGATAATGAAAAGTGGAATGTAATGAATGAATGAAAGTCTGAAAGCAATGAATGGAGGTTCACAGATATTGGGTTGTTAGCTTAACTGAGTGCGGTTTAGCTAACCCATGAGGATGAGCACAGGGGTCAATCCTTGAGATTGAGCAATATGTACGAAACGGGATCCTTGTCGCTTGACCCCAAGGCTGAAGTCGCCTTGTGCACAATGATGGGGCATAGCATATGACAGGATCTAGATGAAAGTGAAAGATATTAATGAAAGTTTGAAACGTATCAAATGAACGATAATGAACGATGATGATAAGATAATAATTATTATTATCAAGATGTACGTACGATGTGTGATCATGAACAAAAGTAAAGGTTATGTTTTAATGAAAAGTAAAGTATTTTGATTATAACCTAGAACTCACTCAGCGTAGCTTAATTTTTGTATGCATAATAGTTGGCAGGTAATCGTTTGATGCTGAGGAGGTGTAGGCATGGATGCATAAGCCACTGGAATGATTTGCATCTGGCATCCACATTTTTGGGAATGATTATTGTGTTAACAAAATTTTGTAATGTAAATGAATGATTTGATGTATGGACACGTTTTAATCATGAATGAAAGTTTTAATTCCACTACAAATGATGTGTAGTAAATATTATATGCGATGATGGTCCAATTGTAAGCGTCCTGAAAATGGGGCCTTACACTTAGACATCTTACTCTCAACGAATAAGAGGAACAAATCCCATCTTGACTACATACGTTTCTCACAATCACCTTGTATCACACCTGAAACTAGCCTTGTGTACTATCCATATTTTAGAACAGTGAAGAACTAGGTCAAAGTATAATATTTGGTGAATATCAAAACCCAATATGTATCTCAGGTCGGAGGATACTATGATATTCGCCTTTACTGAAATTTACTTATGATCAATTACATAATTCATGCAATAACATTGGAGAGTGGGGTCAGTCCAATATTTGTATCCCACAAATATCTATGAACTTTGGTAGCAACCATTTGCTCTATATCATACCTTATGAATATCCACCAATCCAAGTTCATAATAGTCTTACCTTCATATTTGTTCCCACAAATAAGACCGACTACGAACATTTAGAATAATAAACATATTCATGGATCTACACATGCTAAAATGGAACATAACTCATAGTATCATAATTATGTATATATATGAGTCAACATAACAATCATTCTTTTGTTTAAATACTAAATAGATCAAATCCAATCACTAGAATATCGAATTCCTAAGACACAAGTATGATTCTCATGCTTTGGCCTTTCAAGGAGCTTCGTGAGTGGATCCGTAATATTTTGATCGGTGTGAACTTTGCGAATACATATCTTTCCTTTTTCAATTTCATCCCTTATGTAGTTGAATCTCTGCTCAATAGCCTTGTCTTTTGTTGTGCACGGGGTTTCTTGATTTGAGCAATCACACCCTATTATCACAAAAGATCTCTAGGGGATGTTGAACGGTAGAGACTACCCCTAGATCGGCAATGAATTCTTTAACCATGTAGCTTCTATGCTGCCAATGAAGCGGCAATGTATTTCGATTTTGTAGTGGACAATGTTACCACATCCTGCTTTGAACTCTTCCAGGACACTGCCCCTCCATTCACAATGAAGACATACCCTGATTGTGATCGAGAATCATCTCGATCAGTTTGGAATCTCGCATCCATGTAACCTTTACAACGAGTTCCTCTTCACCAGATCCGTATATTAGAAACATATCCTTATTCCTCCTAAGCTATTTTAATTACTCTTAATAGCCATCCAATGGCTATTTCCTGGATTCTGCTGATATCTACTCATCATGCTTAAAGTGCATGATAAGTCTGGTCTAGTGCATATCATTGCATACATGATGGATCCTATATCAGATGAATATGTGACTTCCTTCATCCTTTCTTGCTCATCCTTTGAGCTTGGAAATTAATATGCACTCAATATTGTCCCTCTTTGAATAGGTACCAGACCTTTCTTAGAGTTCTGCATCTTGAACCTTTTCAAGATATTATCAATGTATGCACTTTGGTTTAAAACTATGAACTGCCTTGATATATCCCTATAGATCTTTATTCCCAAATGTAGGCGGCTTCACCAAGATCTTTGATGGAAAAACAACTTCCAAGCAGGTTTTAACACCTTCCATGTTTGGAAGATCATTTCCAAACAGTAGAATATCATCAACATACAATACTAAGAATGTGATGAATGCTCCCACTAGCCTTCTTATACACACAAGCTTCATCAGCATTGTTGATGAATCCAGATTTTTTTATCTCTTCATCAAATGTTGATTCCAACTTCTTGATGCTTGTTTCAATCCATAGATTGATTTCTTTAACTTGCATACTTTATTAGGATGTTGTGGATCGACAAAACCATCAGGCTGAACCATATAGACATTCTCTTCGAGATATCCATTAAGGAAAGTAGTTTTGACATCCATTTGTCAAATCTTATAGTCATAATATGTGGCTATGGAAAATAATATCCTAATTGACTTTAGCATTGCCACAGGTGAGAAGGTCTCATCATAATCAACCCCTTGAGTTTGAGTGAAACCTTTTGCTACAAGTCTTGCTTTATAAGTATCCAAGTTTCCATGTTTTCTTCTTGAAAACCACTTACATCCACCCAGTTTGGAGTTAAGCATTGGCACAACTAATTCCCATACTTGGTTGTCATACATGGATTGCATCTCTATGTTCAAGGCTTCAAGCCACTTGTCACAATCGGAATGGACATTGCATCGTGGTACGTAGTTGGTTCATCCGAGTCAACTACATAGCATCCATTCATGAAAAATCCATATCTTTCAGGTGGATAGCTAGTTCTACCAGATCTTGAACATTTTTATGTGTATTGATCAACCAATTGATCATTATTAACAACCTCTTGTTGATTGCTAATATCAACCAAACGTGTATCGGCTTGTGGTTCTATCAAGTTCCACTGTTCTTCGGTAGTTCCTTCCATAAGGAACTTAGTTTCCAAGAACTCAGCCTTTCGAGCAATAAAACCTTTTACTCAGTTGGATTGTAGAAGCAATATCCCATGGAGTCTTAGGGATATCCTACAAGATACACTTAGTGGATCGGCTTTCTAACTTGTTTAGGGTGTTCTGCTTAACATAAGCTTCACAACCCCATACTTTTAAATATGATAACGATGGAACTCTTCCATGCCATATTTAAAAGGTGTCTTGTCCATTTTCTGGTTGGGCCATATTTAGAATACGGGTCGCGCAGAGCAATGCGAAACCCTAAAATGATAGAGGCAGTGTGCTTCTAGCCATCATAGATCGAACCATATTCAATAGGGTTCGGTTTCTCCTTTCAGACACACCATTATGATGATTCCTTGTCATTGCTTTAAAAGGACCACATACATCCAATGTATGATTCCTAATAATCTTTTGCCCTTTGGTTAGTGCCACTAAAGGGTTCCTTGGTCATATTTCCTTGTAAACAAGATTCACAGTTATCAAATGAACCCTCTTTATTTGCTTCCAAAAGACCATTCTTTTGAAGTGTTTGAATGCAATTCTTATTTATGTGACCAATAAGACAATGCCAAAGATATGATTTACTTAAACCCATTTTAAGTTTCTTGGTGCTTGACTGGTATAATGAGTTATAAAGGATGTGTCATCATGAACCACTTCATAAATACCATTAGAAGGCATAGCCTAAAATAAGTATATCATCCATAAAAAACACAATACCATTGTTTACAAACTTTAATGCATAACCATATTGTTTTAGAAGAGAAACAGAAATTATATTCCTAGTCAAACTAGGAGCATACAAAATATTCTTCAATATAACTTCCAAACCACTTGGAAGCTTCAAGATATAATCTCCTTGGGCTTCGACATCAACTTTTGCTCCATTGCCCAAGTAGAGACTAGTATCTCCCTTCTTAAAATGCTTATTTCTTTTGACGCCCTGCATCGAATTGCAAATATGAGTTCCATATCCGGTATCCAATACCCATGTGTTTGAAGAAATAATATTAAGTTCAATATGGATCGTGAAAGTTGTACCTGAGGTCTGCCCAGCATCCCTCTTGTTTCTCAACTCTTTGAGATAGGTTGGACAATTCCTCTCCAATGTCCTATCTCACCACACTCAAAGCATGGATCGTTCTCCGTAACTTTTGGCTACTTAGCTTGGGTTTTGGTGGCCCGCTTTAGCTTTTCCCTTACCCTTCCCTTTGACGTTTCCCTTGCCTTTGGAAACATTTGCCTTGGGTTCGGGGTGATGCCTTTCTGTTACCACCCTCATGATCGTGAGAACCGGTAAAACGCTTTTACCCATCCCCGATTTGGCTGTTTTGAGCATCGCATGAAGTTCCCCAATGCTCTTGTCCCATCCATTCATGTTATAATTCATGAAAAACGTCTCAAACTTCTTGGTTAGACCATTGAGGATCAAATCCGTGGCCAACTCTTTTGAGACGGGATAGTTTAGCATTTCAAGGCGATCAATGTGGCTTTTCATCTTCATCACGTAAGATGACACGATTGGGTTTCTTCCATTCGACATGCATGAAGCGCTCGTACCGTTTCGAAGCGCTCTACCCTCGCTTGTTGAAGGAACATTTCTTTTAATTGGGTAATCACGTCATATGCACCATGATGTTCAAATCCTTTGAAGCTCAGGAATTATGGTTCCCAACATGAGGCAGAAACTTACACTGAATCTTCAGTGTACTTAACCCAATCGTTGTAGGCATTATCATCATCAATGTTGTGTTCATCGGGAATACGATCGTCCAAACATATTGATTTCTTTTCTTGCTTAAGAACCAATTCTCAAGTTTCGAAACCAATCCATGAAATTATTATGGTTGAGACGATCCTTTCTAGGATAGTTCTTAGTGACAGGTTATGGACGGTCGGGGAGGTAGCGTATTGTTTGCGGCCATTTCTATAATATTAACAAAGTTCAATTTGTATTTACAAAATGAAATTTTAATTATTAATACCCATTCATGTCTCATAGACAATTAATAATTAAAATCTAAAATCCAACGTTACATTTAAATATTAGGTTAGGTGACCTTTATCCCATTATTTAAATTAACAAGGTAGTCAACATTTGACAATTGCAACCTTTGCAACTTCTAGTTTTATGGGATCGGTTAAACATCTTTATTTTTAGTTGGCATGTTTAATCCCATCAACACCATTGTACGCCATGCTTCGATGGATATTCACATGGTTTCCAACTCAAGTGGTCCTACATACACACATGTGTGAGTTTACACATACAAGTGGTTAGGTGACCTTTATCCCACAAATATGTTAACCCTACCTCAAACACACAAGTTCCCTAAATATGGTTAGGTGACCTTTGTCCCACAAATAGTTCCCAAGTGATTTGAGTGTTATATAAAAGGATGGTGTAAAACTTGTTTTAAAAGGGATTTTCGTTTCCATTAATTCTAGTTTTGAAAACATTTTGTACTTACATTTGCAGCATTCAAATACATGGTACATCAGTGAAACCAACTTTCAAGGCTCTTTTATAAAACCCAATTTTATTATAAAAACATTAACGTTAATAAAACCATTTTATTACCCATGTTAATGTTTCCAAAAGAACCGTTTAAAGCTTGTTGTTGATTTTAAATTGTTTAACAATACATATCCAAATATCACATAAACAATAAGATTAAATCAACCACACAAGCAACACATACAAAAACAAGTTTATAACCATAGCCAACTAATTTAACATCACTTGTTGACCAAAACAAGTGAGTTAATTAGGTCTTTTTTAGGGTAAAATTGACACAACACCTGTGTCGGTGAACTCCCACCTGATCCCGCATCCAAATGCTTCAAGTGTCCACTTTGTGTTGTGATTCTTCCATTCGATTTCAGGGTTTCAAATGTGCTTAAATTTTGCACCAAACTCCTTTAGGCCTTCAAAATATGTTTTCGGTTATTGGGCTTAAATCCCATTAAGAGCTATAAAGCCCTTTGGGCTCAAATTGGCCCAAACCAAAAACAACCTTGTTGCTCTTCTTTTACCAAAATATATCCTAAATATATTTTTCTAGTAAAGTAAAATACAACTAACCTATTTATTTTACATACCAAATAAAAAATAAATAAATTACATACCCAAAAGGAGAACAAATACATTTAATTATTACAACCCTTTTGAATAATCAAATACAAAACATAACACATCCAAACACAAGGTCTCAGCTAGTTTATGAACATCAAAATACATATCCAAATATGTTAGCAAAACCCAGAGCTTCCCCTTAAACCACTGATTTTTGGTTAATGTATAAACAAACCAAATATCATAATCTTGTCCAAACAACTAAATCATCAAAATGTGACTGGGTTTGAGAATGATATTCTCGGGTGATGTGACTCAACCACGGATCGAATATGTTGACTGAATCAATAATATAGTAGCGGAATTACTATATTAACAACATTAAATGCTGTAGTAAACGCTTGAATGTAAGAGAATCCAGAACAGAAGTAAATGTTGTAAATATTGTCGATATTATGCTGAAGTCAAAAACTTACAAAGTTAGGGTATGTGACCCTATTTATAGGCGTATACATTGCCTGTACAAAAGACTAAACTAACCCTGATCTATACAAGTGAATCTAGTCTAAGTACAAAATAATATAAAATAGTGTAAGTTGTTCATCTGCATTAGTTCATGCGGATGAACAAGTCTTCATCAGCATTTGTTGTTTGTAGTCAGCATTGTGTTGCTCACCCTCATTAGTTCATACGGATGAATAAGTCTTGTCAGCATTTACTGTTGTCATATGCATGGACTAATGCGGGTGAACAATCTTTGTCAGCATTTCTTTAGTTCATCCGCCTGGACAAATGCGGTGAAACTTCTGTTCAGCATTATTGTATTGATCCGCATTTGTTAATGCCGGGTGAACAACACTTGTCCGTATTTGTTCACTAGTCATCCGCATTAACAAATGCGGGTGGCTTTATACTTGACTTTTCTTGGCTTCTGTTGTGTCTGTAACTAATGTTCTCCAACCAGAACAACCTCCAAACACTTCTTGAGTTGGCAAGTATGATCCTTTCAGGGTCTAACAATACTCCTCTAAGGATTATACTGCATAGGTTCCTCAAGATTGTGATGGAGTTGTGGTTGGGAAGATTCTGGTTGGTCTTCTTGTGATGTCTTCTGTGGACTTTTGGGGATAAAGTTGTAGTAGCTTCTATTTGTGATTCAGGTTGTACCATGAGGGATTGATAATGGCCTTGATCATATTGGAAAAGTCTTTTGCTTCTTTCATCCTTCTCTACTCAGCCATGTATCTTCATCTCACTCACGGTGTAGATAACAGCAAGGGGCATTGTTTCAAAGAGATGGGTTCCCCAAACTAAAATGAAAGATAACCCATCTCTATGGATCAGCAATGACCATCAGCATCAACCTCTAACTTAACAATTATGCCCATCTGCATTGGCACCTTTCTCTTCTTCCTTTGTTCCCTTTTATTGTTGATTCTGTCAAATGCCAGCTTCAAGATCTTAACACACTTCAACATAAACTCCAAATCATCTTTAGCAGCTTTGTTTTTGAGGGCTCTGAAGTGTCTTGTGAAGATATAGTGTATGTAAGACTCATCTAGCAGTCTCACCTCATATCCACTAAAATTCTAATTTCAGGGGCTTCATTTCCTCCCTATGTTCTTTCAATCACAAGCTCATAAGTTTCTCATCATAATAAACATTAGAAATATGCTTGACTTATGAGTGCCTGTAACCATCTTTCTTTTCAGACTTTCAGTTGGCTTTACATACAATTCAGGAATACTATTTCTTCTACTCTTTTTGTTCTTCTTTGACAAATGGGTTGTTGAAGGTCTTGTCTTTTCTTGTGCAAATGGCTTTCAGTGATTTTAAGTTGTTAGTCTTTTAAACATCTTCAAAGTATCAGCAAATTCATATCCTGATGCCAGCAGGATTCCCAGATCAAGCTCAGCCAGTTCTTTCAGATCATGACTTTCAATTCATTGACTAAGCTGTATACTCAGTGAAGAATTGTACCAATCCTGATATTCTTTTCACCATGAACATACTCCAGTCGCTGTCATACTTCAAGGCAATGATTTAACATCAGTCTTGCCACTTGGAGTAGACACCCCTCTAATAATTCAGCAATGGTTAGCCCTTCTTGAGTTCGAGCTGAGAAGGTTCTATAAACCACTCTAAATTCTTATGTAAGATATGGGCCAGAACATCTTTATCTTTAACTTTCAGCTGCACATTGTGCTGATGTTCTTGTCTGGGCTTCTGGGCAATTACCTCTTCTCATGCCTTTAATCTGTCCTTCATGTCATTATCAATTTAACATTGCCCCTTAGGGAATTGGTCTTCATGTTACCAAGTTTTCTTTTGTAAACCCTTATTTGTTAAGATAGTCCTTCATTTCCCTATCAGACATACTATAGGGATCAGGAAACATAGACTGTTCAGCATCTTCTTTGTTGTTTTTGAGATGAAAGTTGTTGTCTTTTTCAGCTTTTTCTTTTTAGAATCTTTCCTTATCTCATACTCTGTTACATATGATGGATCTAGCAGCTTTCTATCTTCTTTACTTCTTCTACAATCTCATCATAGGTCATGTTGAATACCATATTAGCTTCATAGCCATGATTGATCAAATACATAGCATGAATCATCAGATCATCAGTTTTGGCCTTTTCAATCATGCTTTTAACAGATTGCTTAGTATAGCTGGGCTGGTCACATCAGTATGTGACATTTGTTGTTTGTTCTTAGAGTCTTCTTCATCCATCATTATCACTCCAAAGTATGTTGTAACTCTTTTTTAGCCTGCCATGTTCATCCAAAAATTCAGCAATTGCTGTCGAACTTTTGGGATCATCTTTGGTTTTGTTTTAAGGTGTTCTTCCTCAACCATAGGAAGTTTTCCTTTTCCTTTTCTGACAAATACTTCCTTTTTCTTGTGTATGTTATCACTTTTGATCCTGATGATGAAGCTTCATCAGTTTGGCCTGTTGTTCTTGTTCAACAGCCTTAATTTCAGGAGTGATTCTTTGCTGTTCAACCTCAACAGCTTCCTGTATGTTCAATTCATCAGTTTCTTTTTCTTTTAACTCATCACAAAGTCTTTTAATTAGACTTTGTTGTTCAACAGTCAGCACAACTGCAGGCACATGCTTCATTCTTAATTCTTCTTCAATGGCACAGGTTTTGAAGGAATTACTACAATAGAATCAGAGGGGGACCTTATGTATTTGATGTAGTCCCAAAACTCTTCATCTATGATTAATTCACTGGAAGAATACCTATCCAAGTCATCAATCAATTCTTTCATCATAGTAGCATCTGCAGATGAAGTTTCAGAATGAACCACTATTTCCCAACTGGATTCATCCCTGACTTCTTCTTCGTTTTCTTGTTCTTGTTGTTGTTCTACTACTTGTTGTTCATTTTCATCACTAGATTTCTCATCCTTTTCTTTTATAATTTCATCTTCAATTTCACAAGGAGTTCTAGTTCATCAACTCTTTTTGTTAAGTCATCATTTCTTTTTATGAGCTCATCAATTAACTCATTTTCAGACTCAATCAAGTTTTCTTGTTCCTCATTGCTTCGGTTTGTATGCCAACAGTTTCAACAAGCCCATACACTTCTTCTCTTGCCATTTCCAAAGATGATTTAGTTTACTGATTTCATCATCCTTCATCCTCATCTTAGCTTCATACTTTTCTTTTGACTCCCTTAGTCCTTTTTCTTTTTCATCATCTAAATCCAGTGTTGTTGAGTATATTTGAAGCATTTCACAAGATTAGGGTTCCATTTCAAGAAATTTTGTTCGACAGTCGAAGTATGTAAGAAAATGATAATCACCTTTAGTTGACAATACTTCGATTTAACAGACAATGTTGTTTGTTTTGATGTTGGATTTGAACAAAATGAAGCTTGATTAGTGTAGATTTGAACTCAAAAGAAGAACGTTTTTTGGCACTCGACGCACTATAAAAGTTCACTCAAAAATATGAAAAGTAATAATAACTCATTAAATGAGTATTTATACTACATTTCATAATTTTTTTACAAAATTTTACAAGTGCAGAAAATATTACTGTAACAAATGCGGTTACAGAATTTCAATGGGGGCATTCACTGTAGCAAATGCTGATGAACAAACTAAGTTTGTCAGCATTTACTGTTAACGAATGCGGAAGAACTAATTTTACCCATCCGCATTTACTGTAGCGAATGCGCGAGAATAGATGTCGGCATAATACGAGCAGTATTACTTGTCCGCATTTACTATGACAAATGCGGGTGACCAAAGTAACTTATCAGCATTCACTGTAGCAAATGCGGGAGAATAAATGATTGTTTGCATTTTCTGAGACAAATGCGGGTGACCAAAGTTAACTTATCAGCATTTCATGCAGCAAATGCGGGTGAACAAATGACTTGTCCGCATTTACTGAGACAAATGCAGGTAACCACTCTTGAAAATGTTGAGTTAGGTTGTCCGCATTTACTGTAGCTAATGCGGATGAACAATTTTTTGTCCGCAAAAGTTTACTTGTACAAAAACAGTTACCCGCATTGGTTAAATGACAGGGTTACTTTCACCCGCATTAACCAATGCACTTACCCGTATTAAATTTTGTACTTGTCAAAAATTAATGTTTTTGCAGTGGCTGAATTTGATTGGTTTGTACAGCTGCTTCTGATTTTATGAAGATGAGTCTGCATTTTTGTTGTTTTCGAAGATTTGCAGATTCAGAGATTGTCAATTCTTGCTTGATTGTCATGTATCTTGATGTGACACAGATTCCCAACTTGACTGATTTTGGAGCATATGCATCTTCTGAAGCTGATTATGGAGTAATTTCCATACAGACACATCAATTTGATAAAGTTGTCAATTTAATGTTTGCAAATTTCATGTTTTTGTAAATATTTCCTATTAAAATTTTATTACTCCCCCTAAAGTTTATATCCATGCGGGATAAAAACTTTAAATAAAATTTATAAAATTTAGGACAATATTTCTGAATTGTTTAATTGTTTTGCACTTTTGTTTGAAATTTTGGGATCATAACAATCTTATCTTTCATAAGTGCAAGTTGTCATGAACTTATTGATTGAAGGTATGTTTGTCCTCTTAAACTCATGCTTGGTCAATATTGTAATGCAGGTGATTTTTATCATGTTTAAATTCCGTCCCATTGTCACTTCTAATAGATTTTACTTTTAAATCAAGTTGATTTTCAATTTTGGTTATAAAATCTATTATGATTTGGGGCACCTCATTCTTATGAAGTAGGAAGAGGACCCATGTGAATCGAATAAAGTCATCAATGATCACTAAAAAAGAATGCTTCTTGCCAATACTCATGACGTGAGTCGGCCCGAAGAGATCCATATGAAGTAACTTCCATGGACAATTGTTAGTGTTCACAAGTTTTGGCTTATGAGATCATTTATGTTTTCCTTGAGACACACGGTACAGTGGTCAACAAAATGAAATTCCTTTGAGGAAGACCAATTACATGGTTCCCTTTGACCAATCTATTCATATTTTAAAATTCGTGTGTCCTAAGCGTCTATGCCAAAGTTGTGATTCATCAAATGATGCTTTAGACAATACACATGTCTCTTCTGATGGACGAGCAGAATTAAGGTTCAAGACATATTTATTATTCTTCCTCGATGTCTTCAAGACAACCCATTCTTCAAGAATATGAAATCCTGGTTTCAAGATGTAGCAATGAGTGTCAGTGAAATGAGTAGAATATTTCTTGTCACAAATCTGGAAAACACTGAGTAGATTGAAGTTCAGCTGCTGGCAGTAATTGACTTTGTCAAAGCTCAGAATCCCATTCGTCACTGAACCTTCTCCAGTAATTCTACCACCCTGTGAATCTCCGCCGAATGCAGCAGTAGTTCCTTGAATGTGCTTGAAGTCATGAAGGAGGGAACTGTCTCCTGTCATGTGTCGGGAGCATCCACTGTCCACGTACCATAAGCTATTTGACCTGTATGAATGACCCTACAAGCACAAAAAGAACTAGTTAGAATGGGGAACCCAAGCCATAATGGTCTTGGGTTGTCCTTTGGCATCGATCACTGTTACTTCTTGATACTTTCCTCTTGTGTGTGTTTTAGAGGAGGATGATTTCAGTCCTTTTCTATTACTTCTTTGAAGTTTGATTTCATCAATTTCATCTAAAGTGTCAGAAGAGTATACACATTTTTCCTTGTGATTTTTGTGTAAAGGTTGAACAGATTTTTGCTTGTCAGAAATCAGTTTAATTTTATATTTTTGATGAGACTTCAGTGATTTGTTCAGGTTTGTTGGACTTTTGTGTCTGACCTTGTCAGTTGGAACCTATGAAATGGGCTTGTTTTGTGAACTTTTCAATCCTTTTTTATTAAAGTAACAATCAATTGTATTGTGATTGGTCATATCACACAATGAACAATATTTGTTAAAATGATAGTTTTTCGTTGAGTGATTGTTCATGTCACAGATAGAGCAGTACTCAGTGAAGTAGCACTCATCTGTTTTATGATTGGTCATATCACAGAATTCACAATACATTTGATTGTCCTTTAATTTTGAACCAGAAGTCATATCAATCTTTGGAGTGCCAACAGATTGTTTCACAATTCTGACTTGCTTTGTTTTTGCAGACTGATGATGCTTCTTTCTGTATTCCCTTATTTCCCTATCAAATTGTTCTACCTATTCTTTGTTAAAGATATCAAACCCACTTCCTTGTTTGATATTTGATGAAGATGGTGAATCAGATTTCACTTTAGATTTTTGAACAAAAGTGGTTTTTCCTTTGGTAACTACGGGAACTTTGGTTTTATCCTTGAAGTTCAATGAAACCCTGTCTGATTTGCTTGAATTTTTAGGAGATATGATCTCATAATTAGATCTGCTTTCAGTAGATGGTTTCACTGAGCATTCAGCAGTGTGATTCACTTTAAGATTTTGAGGAAAAATTTTACAAAAGGCACAATTGATTTGACTGGGCTCCTTGGTTTCTTAATAACCACAGGTTTGTCTGAGCACTCTTTGATTTTGATAGGATGACCCAATCTGATTTTATCCTCATCAATTTCAATGTAAACACCTGGTTTGTTTTGAGGATTGTTGTTTGAGAAATCATTGATTTGGTTTCAATAATTTTAGATTCTTTTGTATCTGATTGAGTAAGTGACTCAAGCATAACAGTGTAGTTATCATTATATGGAGGAGGACAAGTTTTGTAGCCTATCCCAGTCATATCTTTAGCCCCCTTTTGAGACACAAGTAACTCTTGCAGCTTGATAGATGAGAACTAAAACTTTTCAAGTTTCATTTCAGTAGCTGATTGCTCAGCTTTTGATTTGGTCAACATTTTAGTTAACCTCTCATTTTTAGCCACAAGAGTGTACTTTTCACCATGGAGTGTTTCCATGTCAAACAACAGAGATTTGATTTTAACTTCATAAATTCTTATTTCTTGTTTTAACATCTCTGATTTCACCTTTTCTTCTCTTATTTTATTAGCCAATTTGTGATTGTGTTCCATGTACCCCTGTACTTCTAGAACACATTTTTCAGAACATAGATTGGATTTTACCTCAGATGGAATTGGGCTTGGTCCATCATTGATATGTGCCATAAGTGCATGATTCTAAAACTGTGGTTGAACTTCCTCAGCATACACGCTCCAATCACAAACTCCATCTTGTCTGATGACAAGTGCATTTGAAGTTTGTTGATTACTTCCTTGAGATTGATGAGTCAACAAAGGTTGTCTTTGCTGAATTGGCTGTTGCTGAATTGGCTGTTGTTGATTTTGTTGTTGGGTGGATAAGAGTTGCTTGACTGAAAGTTGGTGTTGTGTTGAGAAGCATGCTGGCCATGTGAGGGTCTTTGAAAATTGTTGTTGCTTCTCTTGGGAGAGTTACATTCTCGAGAGAAATGACCACTCATTCGACAGTTAAAACACTTAACTTTGGATTTGTCATATCCCAGCTTTGTATTCTCATTGAGACTCAGTTTCTTCCCTTTTCGAAAGAATTTCTTTGCTCTCATAGCAATCATGGCCATCAGCCATTGCAAATCCATTTCTTCAACATCATCAGGATCCATTTCTTCTATATCTTCTTGAATCAGATGAGCTGATGTGAGTCTCCCTCCAAGGTAGGCTTCAAAGCTAGCAACAAAGGCATTGTATGATGCCTTTTGTTCTTTAGATTTTTGCTTATCATGCATGTTGTTAGGAGATACAATGGGTTGGACAGAAGATGGTTGTTTTTGAGGTTGTGGAGCAGCACAAAATCTTGTTGTTCTTGTTTGATCTCTTGATGATAGAAAGTCTTCTTCTTCAGTAACAAAGGCATTTTCAACAGAATGAGTTTCAGATGGAAACTTGTAAGACTCAATGACTTGAGGTCCACTCAGATTTCTGCTCCTTTCATCAAGTTCAAGAGCCTCAATTTTTGCAGCCATGATATCCAAGCTAGTACTCTCCAAATCAAGAGTATTCTTCAACATTGTAACATTCTGTTTCCAGCTTTTAGGCAAGCTATGTAGCATTTTCTTGTTTAGTTCCTTCACCTTGTAAGTGACCCCCATAATTTCAAGGTCATTTACAAGTTTCACAAATCTGTGAAGCTGTCTGGAGATAGACTCTCCTTTGGTATGATGAAATGTCTCATACTGATTTATCAACTTGTCTTTGTTAATTTTTGTAACTTCACTGCTTCCCTCACACATAATCTGTAGAGCATCCAAACACCCTTAGCTGTTCCATATTTTTCTAATCTTTTTAGAACATCCATTTTCAGTGCTTGTGTAAGGATGGAATAAGCTCTAAGATCAATCTTGATTTTCTTATATTCTTCATCATCAAGAGTTAAATTGGGATCCTCAATGGGAATTCTTGCAGTTTTGTACTGAGTAGCTTGATCAGCATTTAGAGACAGTGGAATGTAGGGACCTTTGCAAATAGATATCTAGTAGTTAGGATCTACACCTGTAATGTAGTTTCTAAAATGAATTTTCCACTGCTTAAACTCAGATTTGTGTTTAAGCATAGGAGGTTTAGATGCATGACCAATTTCAGAATGATTATAGGAATCCATGTTAGTTAAACTAATTTTAACTTGTTGAATACTATTTTAAGTTGATTTTAAGTTCGAACAGTGTGTTTTTCTTCAAATCTTCTGTTTTCCGTCAAGAACAGGTCTGTTAAGTTTAGATCTGTCGATTTGAAGGAGTTCTAAGTTCTTGATTTTGTATTGTAGGGTTTGATAGCAGCAGATCTGAAGATTTTGTACATTGTGGTGTTCGATTACAGTACGTTTGTTTATTAGAAGAGTAGATCTTACTGATGAACAACTCAGTCTACAGTTCAATCAATTTTCACCCAAAATCCGAGATGATTCTGTGATGAATTCAAGAGCCAAGGCTCTGATACCAATTGACTGGGTTTGAGAATGATATTCTCGGTTGATGTGACTCAACCTTGGATCGAATATGTGGACTGAGTCAATAATATAGCAGCAAAATTAATATATTAAAGAACATTAAATGCTGTAGTAAACGCTTGAATGTAAGAGAATCAAGAACAGAAGTAAATGTTGTAAAATATTGTTGATATTACTGCTGAAGTCAAAAACTTACAAAGTTAGGGTATGTGACCCTATTTATAGGCGTATACATTGCCTGTACAAAAGACTAAACTAACCTGATCTATGAAAGTGAATCTACTCTAAGTACAAAATAAATATAAAATAGTGTAAGTTGTTCATCCGCATTAGTTCATGCGGATGAACAAGTCTTCATCAGCATTTGTTGTTTGTAGTAAGCATTTGTGTTTGCTCACCCGCATTAGTTCATGCGGATGAATAAGTCTTGTCAGCATTTACTGTTGTTCATCCGCATGGACTAATGCGGGTGAACAATCTTTGTCAACATTTCTTTAGCTCATCCGCATTTCTTTAGTTCATCCGCATGGACAAATGTGGATGAACACTTCTGTTCAGCATTAGTTGTCTTGATCCACATTTGTTAATGCGGGTGAACAAACACTTATCCGCATTTGTTCACTAGTCATCCGCATTAACAAATGCGGGTGCTTTATACTTGTCTTTTCTTGCCTTCTGTTGTCTTCTGTTGTTTTCTATAACTAATGTTCTCCAACCAGAACAACGTCCAACCACTTCTTGAGTTGGCAAGTATGATCCTTTCAGGGTCTAACAAAATGATTAAATTTTTCAAGATTACAGTATGCATGTAAAGTAGAATCTTGAAAAATTCAGGGGAAACAATTGACCAAAACTCTCAGTCTGTTGGTGAATCAACAGCAAGAAACCGAGATTTTAGTCCAGATGAAGCATGTATCCATATAACCAGCTCTTGATGCCATTGTTGGGTTTTGAACAAGTAATCGGAGTCATTTTATCCAAATAAAATGAAAAACGCAGCGGAATAAGGATTCAAAACTTTTTACAGTTAATATATATAAACCATTTTATATATCTGTTAAAACCTATAATGGATCGACATATGAAAACCATGCTTACAAACAAACATAGGGTGTTTAGAAGACTACCTCTCGTATGGGTTTGAGAAAGATAATCGATGAATGTGTTGGGTTTTCACAAGTTAAACAGATCTATTTTATCCTTATAAAATAGAAGAACGCAGCAGAATATATATATAATTTTAAACTTGTTACAGTGAGCTAATTTATATATAAAACAATTTTATATAAAATCAGACAAAACCCATATGGATCGATATATGAAATCATGCTTACAAACAACCATAGAAGGTACGAAGAACTACCTTCAACAATGAGGTCGGGAGGAGGTGAACGAGGATGGCAGCTCCTAAAGCAAGAAGCCTCAAGCTGGTCTACCCACGAGCCACCAACAAGAACACCGGTTGCTAGGATTTTCACTTATACAACTCCCTTTTATATTTCTCTAGACCGATCGAGAGAAAAAAAGGTTCTTACACTTTTCGTGTTCTCAAGTCATAAGTTTAGAGAGATCTGCAAGCCATCTTATATTGCATGTCCTTGGAAACATAAAGTTCAGGAGAGAGAAAAGTGGGTGGGGCCCAGCCCCTTAACCCATTCGTATTTCTCAGAACAACATCCGCATTAGTTAATGCGGATGAAGTTGTTCTCCCGCATTTGTAAATGCGGTGAAGTAATTCGTCCGCATTTGCAAATGGTCATCCGCATTAGCTAATGCGGATGTATGTTTCCATCAGCATTTCCAGAAATGCTCATCCGCATTTGTTCCAAAACAAATGCGGACAGGGTTTGTTCACCCCATTTGTAAATGCGGATGAGTAAACATCATCCGCATTTGTTCAACCACATCAAATGCGGCTGTGTTAAACGAATGCGGATGAATTAATATTCCTCTCTCTTTGAAATAAATTATCCATATAATTTATATACAACACAAGTGTAAATGTTTGGAAACCCAATTTCCAAATATTCTAAGTGTTAATATTTATTTATATGATCATATCATAAAACAAATATCTTTGGTGTTTGTCTAGCTCGTTATTGGGTATGACCCGACTTGGATCATGACATACTAGCCACATCAATTCAATATGTATTTTGGGCAGATCATTTCCATCAATCTCCCACTTGCACAAGATACATAGAGGATTGATGCAAGTAGCAAATACCGCCTAACAACGGTTTACTACCCCTAATATGCATGACTAAGTGCCATTCAATAACATCATTCCTTTCAAGTCCCTTACTTGAACTGATTTAGGTGAATCCAATCATATATCCTTTTGTTTCAGATGTCATGTTCAATCCAGGGACACAGAATGATCATTCCCTGTTGATTTAACTTTATCAGGCCTTAGACATCATACTCTCAACGAATAAGAGGAACAAATCCCATCTTAACTACATACGTTTATCACAATCACCTTGTATCACACCTGAACATAGCCTTGTGTATTGTCCATTATTTCAGAACAGTGAAGAACTAGATCAAGGTATAATATTTGGTGAATATCAAAACCCAATATGTATCTCAGGTCAGAGGACACTATGATATTCGCCTTTACTCAAATTTACTTATGATCAATTATAAAATTCCATGCAGTAACATTTGAGAGCGGGTCAGTCCAATATTTGTATCCCACAAATATCTATGAACCTTGGTAGCAACCTTTTGCTCTATATTCATACCTTATGAATATCTACCAATCCATGTTCATAATAGTCTTACATTCATATTTGTTCCCACAAATATAACCGACTACGGACATTTAGAATAATAAACATATTCATGGATGTAAACATGCTAAAATGGAACATAACTCAAAATGTCATAATTTATACAAAGATTAGTATTACATTCGTTCCAAAGTTAAAATACAAAACAGATCAAATCCAACCACTAGAATATCGAAGTCCTAAGGCACAAGTATGACTCTCATGCTTTGCCCTTTCAAGGAGCTTCGTGAGTGGATCCGCAATATTTTGATCTGTGTGAACTTTGCGAATACATATCTTTCCCTTTTCAACTTCATCCCTTATGTAGTTGAATCTCCGCTCAATGTGCCTTGTCTTTTGATGTGCACGGGGTTCCTTGATTTGAGCAATCGCACCCTCGTTATCACAAAAGATCTCTAGGGGGTCTTGAATGGTAAAGACTACCCCTAGATCGGCAATAAATTTCTTTAACCATGCAGCCTCTTGAGCTGCCAATGAAGCGGCGATGTATTCGGATTCTGTAGTGGACAATGCTACCACGTCCTGCTTCGAGCTCTTCCAGGACACTGCCCCTCCATTCATAATGAAGACATACCCCGATTGTGATCGAGAATCATCTCGATCAGTCTGGAAGCTCGCATCCGTGTAACCTTTTACAACGAGCTCCTCCTCACCAGATCCATATATTAGAAACATATCCTTAGTCCTCCTAAGGTATTTCAATATACTTTTAACAGCCATCCAATGGCTATTACCTGGATTCTGTTGATATCTACTTGTCATGCTTAATGCGCATGACACGTCCGGTCTAGTGCATATCATTGCATACATGATGGATCCTATAGCAGATGCATATGGGATTTCCTTCATTCTTTCTTGCTCATCCTTTGAGTTCGGACATTGAGATGTACTCAATATTGTCCCTCTTTGAATAGGTACCATACCTTTCTTAGAGTTTTCCATCTTGAACCTTTTCAAGATTTTATCAATGTATGCACTTTGGTTTAAACCTATCAACCGTCTTGATCTATCCCTATAGATCTTTATTCCCAAAATATAGGCGGCTTCACCAAGATCTTTTATGGAAAAGCAACTTCCAAGCCAGGCTTTAACACCTTCCATGGTTGGAACATCATTTCCAAATAGTAGTATGTCATCAACATACAATACTAAGAATGTGATAATGCTCCCACTAGCCTTTTTATACACACAAGCTTCATCAGCGTTCTTGATGAATCCAAATTTCTTGATCTCTTCATCAAAACGTTGATTCCAACTTCTCGATGCTTGTTTCAATCCGTAGATTGATTTCTTTAACTTGCATACTTTATTAGGATGTTTTGGATCGACAAAACCATCAGGCTGAACCATATAGACAGTCTCTTCGAGATGTCCATTAAGGAAAGCGGTTTTGACATCCATTTGCCAAATCTCATAGTCATAATATGCAGCTATGGCAAATAATATCCTAATTGACTTTAGCATTGCCACAGGCGAGAATGTTTCATCATAATCAACCCCTTGAGTTTGAGTGAAACCTTTTGCTACAAGTCTTGCTTTATAAGTATCCAAGTTTCCATGCATATCGGTTTTCTTCTTGAAAACCCACTTACATCCAACCAGTTTGGAGTTAAGTGGTGGTTCAACCAATTCCCATACTTGGTTGTCATACATGGATTGCATCTCAACGTTCATGGCTTCTAGCCATTTGTCACAATCCGAATTGGACATTGCATCATGGTATGTAGTTGGTTCATCCGAGTCAACCACATAGCATCCATTCATGAAAAATCCATATCTTTCAGGTGGAATGCTAATTCTACCAGATCTGCGAACGTTTTGTGTGTATTGATCAACCATTTGATCATTATCAACAACCTCTTGTTGATCGCTAATTTCAACCAAACGTGTATTGGCTTGTGGTTCTTGATCCTCATCAATTTCCACTGTTCTATACGTCGTTTCTTCCATAAGAAACTTAGTTTCCAAGAACTCAGCCTTTCTAGCAATAAATACCTTTTGCTCGGTTGGATTAAAGAAGTAATATCCCATACAGTCTTTGGGATATCCAACAAATATACACTTAATGGATCGACTTTCTAACTTGTTTTGGGTGTTCTGCTTCACATAAGCTTCACAACCCCATACCTTTAAATATGATAGTGATGGAACTCTTCCATGCCATATTTCAAAAGGTGTCGTATCCACTTTCTTGGTTGGGGCCATATTCAAAATACGAGCCGCGGAGAGCAATGCGAAACCCCAAAATGATAGAGGTAGTGAGCTTCTAGCCATCATAGATCGAACCATATCCAATAAGGTTCGGTTTCTCCTTTCAGACACACCATTATGTTGCGGTGTTCCGGGTGGAGTAAGTTGTGAGACAATCCCACAACTCATAAGATGATCTTGAAAAGCATCACTCAGGTATTCACCTCCTCTATCTGAACAAGAACTTTGATTGTTTTATTGAGTTGATTTTCTACTTCATTCTTAAAGATTTTGAACATTTCAAAAGCTTCATGTTTGTGTGTCAACAAGTACACATAACCATAACGACTATAATCGTCGATAAAGGTAATGAAGTATCTCTCACCATTCCTTGTCATTGTCTTAAAAGGACCACATACATCCGAATGTATGATTCCTAATAAATCCTTTGCCCTTTCGTTAGTACCACTAAAGGGCAACTTGGTCATCTTTCCTTGTAAACAAGATTCACACTTATTAAATGAACCATTTTCATTTGTTTCCAAAAGACCATTCTTTTGAAGTGTTTGAATCCGATTCTTGTTTATATGCCCAAGACGACAATGCCAAAGATATAAATCACTTAAACCCATTTTAAGTTTCTTGGTGCTTGTTTGGTATAACGAGTTATTAAAAGATGAGTTATCATGAACAAATTCATATATACCATTATAAGGCATAGCCTCAAAATAAAATACATCATCCATAAAAACACAAATACCATTGTTTACAAACTTTAATACATAACCATATTATTTTGAAAGGAAAACAGAAATTATGTTCTTAGTCAAACTAGGAGCATACAAGATGTTTTTCAAGACAACTTCCAAACCATTTGGAAGCTTCAAAACATAGTCTCCTTGGGCTTCAATATCAACTTTTGCTCCGTTGCCCATGTAGAGACTTGTGTCTCCCTTCTTGAAATGCTTATTTCTTTTGAACCCCTGCAACAAATTGCAAATATGAGTTCCACATCCAGTATCCAATACCCATGTGTTTGAAGAAATAACGTTCAATTCAATATGAATCATGAAAGTTGTACCTGAGGTCTGCCAGCATCCCTCTTGTTTCTCAACTCTTTGAGATAGGTTGGACAATTCCTCTTCCAATGTCCTATCTCACCACACTCAAAGCATGGATCGTTCTCCGTTACCTTAGGCTTCTTAAGCTTTGGTTTTGGAGGTTCAGTTCTTGCCTTTCCCTTACCCTTTCCTTTGATGTATCCCTTTCCTTTAGCAACATTTGCCTTGGGATAGGGGTGTTGCCTTTTCTTGTTGCCTCCCTCATTGATCGTGAAGGCGGGTAAAACCCTTTTACCCATCCCCGCCTTGGTCGTTTTGAGCATTGCGGAAGCTCACCAATGCTCTTGTCCCACCCGTTCATGTTATAATTCATGATGAACGTCTCAAACATTTTAGTTAGGCCATTAAGGATCAAATCCGTGGCCAACTCTTTTGAGACGGGACAATTAAGCCTTTCAAGGCGATCAATGTGGCTCTTCATCTTAAGTACATAAGATGAAACCGATTGAGTTTCTTCCATGCGACATGCATGAAGCGCTTGAACCGTTTTGAAGCGTTCTACCCTTGCTTGTTGAAGGAACATTTCCTTCAACTGGGTAATCATGTCGTATGCCCCATGATGCTCTAAATCCTTTTGGAGCTCGGGAATCATAGTTCCCAACATGAGGCAAGAAACCTGCACAGAATCCTCAGTGTGCTTAACCCAATCATTATAGGCCTCAACATCATTAACGTCGGGTTCGTCGGGAATGGGATCGTCTAGTACGTAAGATTTCTTTTCTTGCTTGAGAACGATTCTCAAGTTACGAAACCAATCCATAAAATTATTATGGTTAAGACGATCCCTTTCTAATATAGTTCTTAGTGATAGGTTATGGACGGTCGGGGTGGGAGCGTTGTTGTTGGTGGCCATTTCTACAAACAAAGTTCATTTTTAGTATTTCCGAAAATAAAAATTTAATTATTAATACCCCTTTCACGTCTCATAGACAATTAATAATTAAAATCTAGAATCCAACGTTACATTTAAATAATGGTTAGGTGACCTTTATCCCATCATTTAAATTAACAAGGTAGTCAACACTTGACAATTGCAACCCTTTGCAACTTCTAGTTTTATGGGATCGGTTAAACATCTTTATGTTTAGTTGGCATGTTTAATCCCATCAACACCATTGTACACCATGCTTCGGTGACCCTATTCACATGGTTTCCAACTCAAGTTGTCCTACTTACACACACGTGTGAGTTTACACATACAAGTGGTTAGGTGACCTTTATTCCACAAATATGTTAACCCCACCTCAAACACACAAGTTCCCTAAGAGTGGTTAGGTGACCTTTATCCCACAAATAGTTCCCAAGTGATTCGAGTGTTGTGTAAAAGGATGGTGTTAAACTTGTTTCAAAAGGGATTTTAGTTTTCATTAATTCTAGTTTTGAAAACATTTTGCACCTAACATTTGCATGCATTCAAATGTGTGGTACCAGTGTGAAACAATTTTCAAGGTTCTTTCAATAAAACCAATTTTATTGTGAACACATTAACTTTTAATAAACCCTTTTATTACCCATGTTAATGTTTTATAAGAACCAATTTTATGCTTGTTGTTGATTTTAAATTGTTTAAACATGCATATCCATATATCACAAAACAATAATAAAACAACCACACAAGCATCACATGAGTCCATAACCGTAGCCATCTAAGCTTAACATCACTTGTTGACCAAACAAGTGAGTTAATAAAGTCGTTTCTAAGGGTGAAAATGACACAACATTTGTGCCGGTGAACTCCCACTTGATCCCGCATCCAAATGCTTCAAGTGTCCACCTTGTGTTGTGACTCTTCCAATCCATTTGGGTCTCCATTTAGGCTTTGACTTCAGCACCAAACTCCTTTGGGCCTTCATCTTCTCCTTTCGGTTAAAACCGAGAAAGATAGTCTTGTTGCATCTTCTTTTACAAAACATATTCTAAATACAATTTTTCTAGTAAAAGTGAAGTGCAACTAGCCTATTTATTTACATACCAAATGAAAAATAAATAAATTACATACCAATAGGAAGAATAAACATGTTTAATTATTACAAACCATTTGAATAATTAAAACAAATCACAACACATTCATCCATAGGTCTCGGCTTTGGTTATGAACAAATAAAATACATATCCACATATGTAAGCAAAATCCAAAAGCATCCCCTTGAACCATAGATTCTCGGCTGAAGCATAAACAGCCGAGAACCATGGTTTTGTTTCCAAAACAAAATCATCCAAATGATAAAATTTTCCAAGATTCCTATATGCATGTCTAAATAGATCTTGAAAAATAGGGATACTAGGGCTGAAGCCTCTCGGCTTTTGGTGAATCATCACCAAGAAACGAATTTTCAGTCCAAATGAAGCATGTATCCATATAACCGGCTCTTGATGCCATTGTTGGGTTTTCACAAGTTAAACAGATCTATTTTATCCTTATAAAATAGAAGAACGCAGCGGAATATATATAATTTTAAACTTGTTACAGTGAGCTAATTTATATATAAAACATTTTTATATAAAATCAGTCAAACCCATATGGATCGATATATGAAATCATGCTTACAAACAACCATAGAAGGTACGAAGAACTACCTTCAACAATGAGGTCGGGAGGAGGTGAACAAGGATGGCAGCTCTTAAAGCAAGAAGCCTCAAGCTGGTCTACCCACGAGCCACCAACAAGAACACCGGTTGCTAGGATTTTCACTTATACAACTCCCTTTTATATTTCTCTAGACCGATCGAGAGAAAAAAGGTTCTTACACTTTTCGTGTTCTCAAGTCATAAGTTTAGAGAGATCTGCAAGCCATCTTATATTGCATGTCTTGGAAACATAAAGTTCAGGAGAGAGAAAAGTGGGTGGGGCCCAGCCCCTTAACCCATCCGCATTTCTCAGAACAACATCCGCATTAGTTAATGCGATGAAGTTGTTCTCCCGCATTTGTAAATGCGGGTGAAGTAATTCGTTCGCATTTGCAAATGGTCATCCGCATTAGCTAATGCGGATTTATGTTTCCATCAGCATTTCCAGATATGCTCATCCGCATTTGTTCCAAAACAAATGCGGGCAGGGTTTGTTCACCCGCATTTGTAAATGCGGATGAGTAAACATCATCCGCATTTGTTCAACCACATCAAATGCGGCTGTGTTAAACGAATGCGAATGAATTAATATTCCTCTCTCTTTGAAATAAATTATCCATATAATTTATATACAACACAAGTGTAAATGTTTGGAAACCCAATTTCCAAATATTCTAAGTGTTAATATTTATTTATATGATCATATCATAAAACAAATATCTTTGGTGTTTGTCTAGCTCGTTATTGGGTATGACCCGACTTGGATCATGACATACTAGCCACATCAATTCAATATGTATTTTGAGCAAATCATTTCCATCAGAATGGTAGTTTCCAAAGAAGGATGCCTCAAGCAAGTCTACCCTCAAGCCTCCAACAAACACCCGGTTGCTAGGATTTTCACACTTGAACGAATCTCTGTTCTTGGTTTTGTTTTTGACTGATCGAGAGAAAACCAAAAATACAGACATGCACTTATGAGTGTCTTGTAAGTTATTAGAGAGAGTGGTTTATTGCAATCATATATTGCATGTCCTATGAAACTGAAATTTCAGACGAGGAGAGAGAGTAAAGTGGCTGGGGCCCAGTCCCTTGTCCCATCCGCATTTCTCAAACATTCACCCGCATTAGTAAATGCGGATGAATAACCTCCTACTGCATTTGTAAATGCAGATGAAGAAATTCCATCCACATTTCCCAAATGTACATCTGTATTTGTAAATGCGGATGAGTAGTTTCATCAGCATTTCCTCAAATGCTCATCCGCATTAGTAAATGCGGACAATCAGTTTCCATCAGCATTTCCACAAATGCACATCCGTATTAGTGAATAAGGATGAGGAACTTTCATCCGCATTAGTTAATGCAGACGAGTAATCTTCATACGCATTTCCTCAAAGCACATCCGCATTAGTAAATGCATATGAGTAGTTAAGAAATACAGACAAAAGACTATATTGTTGTTCAACCATTTGAATAACAATATAGAATACTCTCTCTAAAATAAATTATCCATATAATTTATTCACAACACAAGTGCAAATATTTTGAAACCCAATTTCTAAATACTTTAAGTGTTAATATTTATTTATATGATCATATCATAAAATAAATATTATGGGTGTTTGTCTACGTTGTTATTGGGTATGACCCGACTTGGATCATAACTTACTAGTCATATCAATTCAATATGTGTCTTGGGCAGACCGTTTCCAACATAGACCCTTATTTCTTTAAAGAAATCTGTTGGTTCAGTAGGTAATCATTGCCATGGACCATTGAAGATCCATATCTTCTAACATGTTTGGTGGAAGTTCATCTAGATCTTGTTGAATGATATTTGATGGTGTCAAGTTTGCACCAAGATATGATTCAAAACTAGTTGAGAAGGTTGCAAATGTTGCCTTTTGTTCTTCACTTTGGAGAATAATGGTGAGGGCACCCATTGGTTTGTCAAACTTGTGGATGCTTTAATTTTGTGTATTTTGCTATTTGCTGGAGCTTGAGGCTTTTTTATGCTGGTGTTTTCTTTGAGGTGTTGCTTCAGGGGAAGCATGAACACCAGTCTTCTTAGACTTTTGTCTTTGTGATTTGGATGATTCTAGAGCTATGAAAAGTGATGTTTCACTTGTGTCTAAAAATTCCTCTTCTTCATCCTCCCCGGTGTAAGTTAGAAATGCATTGTCTGTTGATTGAATCTTTTTGAATTTGTAAGATTCAACATGCCTCACAGTATTATTGTTTCTTGATCTTTCATCATGCTCTAATGCTTCCGCTTTAGCAAGTAAATCATCTAGTGATAGTGCTTCAAGATCAAGTGTTGCCTTCATCAAAGAAACTGATTGTGTCCAGCTCTTTGGTAGTTTGTGAAGCATTTCTTGTTGATCTCCATTGATTTATACTTTAGTCCACAAACAATCATCTCATTATCCAATTTTACAAATCTGTGGTGTTGTTTTTGTATTGATTCAACTTGGATGTGATGAAATGTCTCATATTGAGTATTAAGCTTTTCCTTTTTAATAGCTCTTATTTCATCACTTCCTTCACGCATGGTGTGTAGTACTTTCCAAAGCTCAATGGTTGTTTTTAAAATTTTCTACCCTAGTCGGTATTTTAAATGGAAAAGTCATTGCCAGGATACTATATGCTTTCATGTCTATTTTGACTCTCTCCAAGTTATCACCAGCTACACTTTTGAGGTGAACTGGTTTCTGAGTGTTTAATTTGGACCCAATGTAACTGGAATGTATGGTCCTTTAGTGATTGAAGTGCATAGATCTATGTCATGGAAGATGATCCAATTTCTAAACATGATCTTCCATTGTTTGAAGTCTGCTTTGTTCTTTAGTATTGGTGATTTTAGACAACTATTTGATCCTAAAACTTCGTCAGACATATTGATAAATGATTAATTTAACAATTTAGGTTAATTTGATTGAGTTTAGCTCGATGCTAAATAATTTATCCTAAGTTGATTTTTTCCAAGTCCAAATTTGTCACTAGGATTTGTTTGATTGATTTTTGATAACTTTTTAGACTTAAAAATTTCCAAATAAATGAAATTAATCAATTAGTTTAAACACTAAGTCAATTAATTGTTTCCTATGTAAAATCAGTCAAGAGAAGTCAATATCATTTTTAAATAAGTAGGTTAAAAGGTTAAATATAAAATAATATATATTCGGTCAACAACAGTTAAAACCCATAAATTTGGTCAATGAAAGTCAAAACACTTCTAAGACTATAAAAATACATTAAATATGTCGGCTATATGGATAAAAAGGATACTATTGATTATTTTAATGAAAATTCAAATGAAGAACTTTGTTTGATAATGAAATCAACAAAATCATTGGATATTTTGAAGATTTGATGATGATGAACTAGGGTTTATCCTAGAATAGTTGCGGCCGATCAACTTTGTGCAAACATAGATAATCGAAGTCGATTGTGTGATTGTTTATGACTGATTCGAGATTAGGAATGCTCGAAATTGATGTTCGAACACGATTTATGGATTGAAATCAACCGAATATGTTTTTGTGATGTTGAAAATTGATCGAACAGTACCTGTGTACTGTTTTATATGAAATCTCCTTAAAACCGACATGGTTTTATGAGATTTTTGACGTTTTTTGTTAGATTTGTATGTGAATGATTTTGAGAGCTTTGTTACCAACAATAACACAATATCTTCTTGAATAAGAGCTAAAACAATAGATTAAGACTTTTTTTGAACTGTTTTCTCAATAGAAATGTACAAGAGTGTTCTTTTGTGGTTTTATGCTCATTCTTGGATGATTTTGAGGCTAATGAACAATAGAGTTCATGGTGTCGGTTAAGAGGATAAAAAATCAGTGAATGATTTGTGCCAAGGCTCTTATACCACCTGATGGAATCAACTTCTAGGACTTATATATTCAAAAACACATTCAATAACCCATGAAGAACATAATGATGCTCATATGGATGATTTTGGTTAAATGGGTTCATAATGATCATGATTGAATATATTAAAGATGATCCTCCTAGGATCTTTTCAATCTCTCAATAAATTCAACACACATTCATTATAGTTCGCAAACCCATGACAAATGGTATGATCTTGTGTATGAGTGATTGTGTGATTGTGTGGTTGGATGTGTGGAATTGAATGCGTAGAAAATTTTCAATGCTTGTTTGATTGATAATTGTTCAAAAGCTTACAAAGGATTAGGGTACAAGGCTATTTATAACCTAGTTACATACAACTTACAATTACAATAGTACCCTTATGTAAACAAAATTTACATAATAATCCTAAGAGTAAAAGTGTTGTCCGCTGTGGAAATTTGATCATCCACTGTGGATGTCTAAAAGTGTTGTCTGTTATGGATGTTTAATCATTACCTGTGGATGTTGTACATCCACTGTGGACACTTGGATGTTTGATGTTATCCACTGTGGATGTTTTACTGTCCGCTGTGTACACTTGGATGTCCGCTGCCAACACTTGTCTTCATTGATGTTTCATCGGCTGTGGATGTTAAATGTATGTTGTGAACACCTAAACATCCGCTACCAACACTTGCAAAATTCTTGATTTTACAATTTCTGAAAAACAAACATAAATGACAATTATTGTTACGATTGAATGAAATCTATATTTTAATGTTAGTATATGATTGTTTGAATGTTAGAACTTGTTTGTTTGATTAAGGTAGGCATTATCCTTTTATAAACTTGTTTTAGTCCAGTATAAGTAATTATTAATAAAAAAAACTAACTACAATTAATTAACCTAAACACGACTAATGACATACACAAATAAGAATTCAAACTTTGGAAACTTGATTTTGATCAAATATGTGAAATAACTACCCAGGTAAGAATCCAACTAACATGTAATGACATGAATGTTTTAACTCGTACGACTATCTCTAAAACTACATATCTAAAGCTAACTAGGTATGTGGCTACTTTATAAGAAAACCCAAAACATGTGTGAAGCGCAAGATATGTTTATTAGAATGACTAGTGGAAGATTAGCCCTAGATTTTCTATCACAATATGTTTAAGATTGTATTCTACAACCCTTAGACAAAGGAAAAACTAATTAAATCAAGTAAAGTACCTTAAAACACTAAAACCACGAATGAAAGGAAAACACGCTTTCGCGAAATCTAACCTAGCAAGTAATACGTAGGAGATTTCAAGTAAAATCTATCGCCCTTAGGTTCTAGACAAGGTAGCACACTACAAAATACAATCAAAATCACAGCAAAACTCCTCATATTATCTCTAGTAAAAGTCTAAAATTAAAAACACACAACATTAAATTTTAACGTGCAAAGTCTGATCTTGATGTCACGCATTCAAGCAAGATCAAGCATACACAAACATGACCACAATTTTCAAGCATAAAACAATACTCATGTCCATATGTTAATTGGAAAAGAATCAAGGTTTAAACAAACATACGAGATAAAAATCAAATCTTAAGTCAATACATAAATATTTTTCAACCACACTTAGGTAGCACTAAAACATTAGCTACTCATAATGTTTATAAACATTAGAAACAGCAGTACAATTGCTAAACCGAGATGAAACATAAACTAAAGAAACATTGAAACAAAGAAAATAATCTAAACCGAGATGAAACCAAGTGATCTTTAATGCTTCAATGCTTGTTCTCTTTAAATTTAATCGAGTACTCTCCAAAAAGTCATGTGTGTATAAAGTTTGGTTTTGTTGTTTTTTGAACTCCTCTTTTAAGGCGTCTACCTTTCTTGGAGCGGGACGAATGTGAGGGATCTTCAGTTCTTCAATGCTTGTTTTTTTTTTTTTTTTTTTTTTTTTTTTTTTTTTTTTTTTGTCTAATGAAATAATAAGATGAATGCACATTATTTACGTGAACTTCAAAATTCTTCTCATGTGGATTTCACTTAAGTGTACCTTCGAATCCATGAAAACACTTCTTTCAATTTCTATCTTCATTCCACATGGCCTACAATGAGTTTTTAGAAATTCGAATTTGATTTCAATATATATTATTTTCAACATATAGATCACTTATTTATTTTTTTTAAAATAGTTTTCTTCTTTTACGTGAATAGTTTTGTTATATAATATTCATTCTAAGAAAGTTGATGATTATAATATTCAAATTTGGTTATATAGTTTAGTTAAAATTCATCATTTTCACTCATAGCTTTTTAAAACTTTCAAAATATAAATTTAAGTCAATTAGGTGCGCTATCAATAAAAACTAACACAAAAACTATTTAATGTGTATGAAATAATTACATACTCTATATATAATTTTGATCGCATCAATAACATTGCTTGAATCCCAATTTCACTGATGATATGGCCAAGGAACTTAACCTTATGCATCTAGATTTCACACTTGGAAAACTTTGTATATAATTGTTCACTTCTATGCAATTTCATAATCAAACTCATATATTGTTTGTCTTCATCTTTAGTATTAGAGTATATCAAAATGTCATTGATAAACATGATGACAAATATGTCTAGGTACACTTTACACACCCTATTCATGAGATCCATGAAAACAACGAGTGCATTGGTTGAACCGAAGGGCATCACCAGGAACTCGAAATGCCCATACCTAGTTCTGAAAGTAGTCTTTGGAATGCATTCTTCCTTGATCTCATTCGGTGATAGGCGGATCTCAAGTATCTTAGTGAAGTAGCGTGATCTTTGTAGTTCATTCAACAAGCCAACTATTAACAAAAGTGGTGTAAGGTCCCGTTCCCGGGAACTCCATAGTTGGTCAATCACAATCTTATTTAGGTCAAAACATATTAAGATTTATTAAGTAAATAAAATATTGCAGCGGAATAATTCATCAAAAATCATTTCATGCTTTAATAAATACATTTGCCAAGTAATACATCGTCGTTTAAAAGATTACAAAATATCACTTAGTTGTATTACAAAACAACATCATTATTATTGCATGAGATGGATGCCAGTCTTTGCCCACCAAGTAGCTTCACCCTCGTGCCATCCTTAGCAACAAGCTACCTGCCAACTGAAAATGCATAAAAAGTCAGCGTTGCTGAGTGAGTTCTAGTTTTATATAATAAAATACTTTACCTTTAGTAAAAACCTTTCATTTACTTTTGTTCGTGATCACACAACATACATACATCTTGATAATATCATTATTATCTTTCAACATTTTTCATTCATTTCGTACTTTCATCATTATCTTTCACTTTCATCTTGACCAATTTCATATGCTATACCCCAAACATTGTGCACGAAGCGTGTACTGGGCCGAAGTCTATAAATACACCCCTAACATTGTGCACGAAGCTGACTCCAGTACCGGGGCAAGCGACAAGGGTCCCGTTTCGTACATATTGGTCAATCACAAAGATTAACCCCTGTGTGCATCCTCATGGGTTAGCTAAACCGCACATAGTTGCGCTAACAACCCCTCAATGAGTTGTGAACCTCCTTTCAGTTGCTTGCAAGACGTTACATTCTTTCATTAGGTTCCACTTCGTTAATAATGTTTTTCACTTTCGTTATATACTACTTTATGTACAAGAGCATTAACACACCACGTAAAGTCACGTAATAATACATAATAAGGAACATCAATAACAGACCACAACATGCATAACATGAACAAACATAACCCACCAAAACATTCCAGAGCTTAATCATTAATTTCTATTTTCACAAAACTTCAGAAAAATTCTAAGGCAACTTAGGCGCATGAGCACTATGTGGGCGCATAGGCACTATGCAGGCGCACGAACAGTTGGGCGGATGGGGAAAAACTTAGGCGCATGGGAGAAACATAGGCGCATGGGTACTATGCAAGCGCATGAGTACTTTGCAGGCGCATGGATACTTGGGCGCATGGAAAACTTAGGCGCATGAGCAAACACTTGGGCGGATGGGCACTATTCCAGTTCTTACTTATGCTAATTTCAGTTCCGATCATCATCCTAACATATTCCTAGCCCAAATCTAGCATACTAAGCTCATAAAACAAGCATACAACCACATAATTCAGTTAAACATTCACACACACACATACCCACATAATTCAACACCAAAACAAGTTTAAAACAGAAAAACCAGAGATCTAGAACTCACCTACAACAACCTTTGAGTAAAACTCCTCCAAACTCGAGAGCACTTGGAGTTCAAACACCTAAACACACCAAAAACACACAACCGAACATAGAGAAACACATAAGACTCAGTCCACAAGCTGAAAATTCAGCTGAAACTGAACAAAACACACAAAAACTTACCTTCTACCCGATTCTTCTTCTTCTTGTCTCTAAAACCGATGGAAGCTTTGCTTTCCTTCTTTTATGCGGTCGAAGGTAGTTGGTGAGCAGAGGGAGTGGGCGGCCCTTCCCACCTCTTAAACATAATAATAATAAAGTTTTCCTCTTGCACAACTAACCCCTCAACTTGGGTTATTTCACCTTTCTTTCTTTATACTTCTCTTTTCTTTCTTTTCTTCTAAAATTTCCAAGTGTTACAAGTCCACCACCCTTATATAGGTTTTGTCCCTGAAACTTGTCACTCCTCGAACAGTTGGGGATAATGCTGTCTCATCTCTTCCTCCGTCACCCACGTAGACTCAGATCCCTTCCTGTGCCTCCACTGCACTCGCACCAGTGGAACCACTTTATTCCGTAGCCTCTTCTCTTTTCTGTCAATGATGGCCACCGGTTTCTCCACATAATTGAGCCGTTCATCCACCTCAATATCCTCTAGTGGCATAATCATATCCTTGTTGGCTAGCACTTTCTCAAATGAGATACATGGAATCTTGGATGAATCCCACTTAACTCATCGGGTAGCTCCAACCTATAGGCCACCTCTCCTACTCGAGCAATGATTCGAAATGGTCCTATATATCTTGGGCCTAGCTTACCCCGCTTTCTTAACCGAATGATCCCCTTCCAAGGTGAAACCTTTAGAATAACTTTATCACCCACCGTGAATTCAATCGGTTTACGCCTCTTGTCAGCATACGACTTTTGCCTATCCTTTGCCACCTTCATAAAGGCCTTGATCTTCTCCACTTTTTCAGTCATAGTCTCAATCACTTCAACGCTCCCCAACTCTTTCTGTCTGATGTCACCCCAACATACGGGCATTCTACACTTCCTACCGTATACCATCTCATATGGTGGCATGCCAATGCTGGCATGATAACTGTTGTTGTATGCGAATTCAACTAACGGTAAGTGTTCATCCCAACTTCCTCCAAAATCAATAACACATGCTCGGAGCATATCCTCAAGCGTCTGTATGGTCTTTCCGACTGACCATCTGTTCGAGGATGGTACGTCGTACTAATATGTAGCCTCGTCCCCACCGCGTCATGGAATCTCTTTCAAAACTTAAATGTAAACCGAGTGTCACGGTGTGACATGATAGACACTGGTACATCATGATGCGTCATAATCTCTTTGATGAACAGATCTGCCAACCTCTCAGATGAATATCTCTCGTGAATCGGTAGAAAGTAAGCACTCTTCGTCAAATGGTCAACTATCACCCATATATGTAACACCTAGAAATTTCATAAAAAAAATATAAAAAGAAAAGTAAGGGAGCAAACAGGAAGTTAGTTCAAAAGCAAAGGGTTAAAAGCGTGCAAGAGACAAACTTGCACATAATGGGGTTTAAAATAAGTAAGGTTGCCATACTTTCTTCCCCACAACATTCAACCTTCGGTTCTAGAGAGAGAGAAGCCCTCAACCGGTTTTTAGAGTGAGAAAGTAGAAGATTTTCAAGAAAGGTAAGGATTTCAAGTGTTTCTTCCCTGTTTTCTGCTGGGTTCGAGCTTCTGGACAAAGATTTTGGTGTTTAGTGCTCGTTTTCGTGGGTTTTAGGAGCTGGAACTTCAAGTGGGCTCTTGGGTTTGAGGTGTTCTACTCGAAAGCTGTTCAAGGTGAGTTCTAGATACCCTGTTTTACTGGTTTTTGAAGTGTTTGGGGCTGTTACGCATACTGGGTAGAAGGTTTTCTAAACTAAACTATGAATTTTGACATGGTGTGCGACTGGGTGTATGTTTTTAGATGTTTTCCTAAGATGTGTATGATGTTTAGTTTGTTCTAAGTGCGTAGTATGATAGATCTATGCTAAGGATGTGTTAGAACAATGATTGGGGACTAGAAATGGCATAAGTTGCATTGCAGGTTAGTTTTTGTTCATCCACATTTCCTATAGTTCATCCGTATTTGCTACAGTGTCATCCGCATTTGCTATAGTGTCATCCGCGTTGTTTTACAGCATTTCTTTGGACACTTAGAATATTTTCTGAAGACTTTCATCCGCATTTGCTATAGTTCATTGGCATTTGCTACAGTTCATCCGCATTTGCTACAATGTCATCCTTATTTGCTACTGTATCATCCATATTTCTATGGGGACTTAGTTTTTTTTTGACATTTTGGGAAATAGAATTTAAGTGTTAAGAAATGATGTCTTGTGGTGGCTAATGCTTGTTTATGATGTGTATGCATTGTGTGCTGTTATGATGATGATGTTGTTCCATGCTATGTATATGATGTGACTTTACGTGGTATGTTATACTTATCCACGTAAGTAAAGTACTACGTAATGAATGTGAAAGATAACGAATGACAAAAATGGAAGAAATGAATGATGGAGTCCTTGTCGCGTACCCCGGTACTGTGTCGGCTTTTGCTTGACGTGGGGGTTTACTTATAAACCCCGGCACAGTATCGGCTTTTACTTGACGTGGGGGTATAGCTTATGAGTTATGAGAAGATCCTTGTCGCGTACCCCGGTACTGTGTTGGCTTTTGCTTGACGTGGGGGTTTACTTATAAACCCCGACACACTATCGGCTTTTGCCTGACGTGGGGGTATAGAGTATGGCAGTCACTAGTTAAGGGTGCAAGATACTAATGAAAGAAAGTACGAATGATGAACGATGATGAAAGATAATAATTCTTACCAAGATGTATGTATGATGTGTGATTACGTAAAAAATGTTTTAAACGGAAGTAAACTATTTTAATATAAAACTAGAACTCACTCAGCGTCACTGACTTTTGTGTGCATAATAGTTGGCAGGTAACCGTTTGACGCTGAGGAGGTTCAGACATGGATGCATAAGCTACTGGAAATGTTTTGAGTCTGGCATCCACATTTTGAGATGATATTTTATTAATACAATTTTTATGATGTAATTTAAACATATGATGTACTGACATGTTTTTAATTTTTAATGAAAAGTTTAAATTTCCACTGCAAAATAATGAATTTTATATGTTTTATGCGATGATTGACTAACTTTAAGCGTCCCAAGAACGGGGCCTTACAAGTTGGAATCAGAGCCAAAGTTTAAGAGAATTGGGTAAAATATTTTCAAAGAACCTAAACTTAAACTGAGAAAGGGATGAAAGGGAAAGGGATGCCAGTCCTAGTAGCTACATGCCTACAGGTAAAGGTTTTATGTAAACATTTTATGAGGGTTAATAAAAGGGAATTATGTGCGTGTGCAATGTGGATTATGTGTTCTTTGTAGATTTGGATACTGATGTAGTCAGGATAGGAAATGCTTGGAGAATGAAGAGTAAAGTAAGTGGCTAATCACAACTGGCCACTGTAATTAGGGACTTGCTATACTTGACATAATTTGAGGTATTACCTTGAATGACCGTGTTGGTGTTTGAATCTTGTAGTGCTTAGAGATGGCAGGTGGTAGATCATCGGAGGCTTCTCGAGGTGTAGGTCGTGGAGGACGTGGTGTTGGACCGCGTGTCATAAGGAATAGGGCTAAGACTGGCGAAATGGAACCTGAAGAGCCTGAACCTCATCACCATGAGAGTGCTAATCTAAGGGCCTCATGGAAGGATGCAATAGCGGAGGAAGTTCATCAGGTCATGCAGACGATTCTATCGTCGGTGGTGACCGAGGTTATTAAAGCTGTGAGGGAAAATGAGGAGAAGGAGAATACCAATAGGCTAGAGGATAAAGAAGGAGGTTCAAGAGAAAGGGACTTGTAACGCCCGGAAATTTCAAAAAAAAAAATAAAAAGAAAAGTAAGGGAGCAAACAGGAAGTTAGTTCAAAAGCAAAAGGTTAAAAGCGTGCAGGACCCAAACTCGCACATAGTGGGGTTTAGAATAAGAAAGGGCTGCCATACTTTCTTCCCCATAATATTCAACCTTTGGTTCTAGAGAGAGAGAGAAGCCCTCAACCGGTTTTTAAAGTGAGAAAATAGAAGATCTTCAAGAAAGGTAAAGTTTTCAAGTGTTTCTTCCCTGTTTTCTGCTGGGTTCGAGCTTCTGGACAGAGATTTTGATGTTTAGTGCTCGTTTTCATAGGTTTTAGGTGCTGGAACTTCAAGTGGGCTCTCGGGTTTGAGGTGTTCTACATGAAAGCTGTTCAAGGTGAGTTCTAGATCCCCTATTTTACTGGTTTTCTAAGTGTTTGGGGCTGTTATGCATACTGGGCAGAAGGTTTTCTAAACTAAACTTTGAATTTTGACATGGTGTTCGACTGGGTGTATGTTTTTAGATGTTTTCCTAAGATGTGTATGATGTTTTGTTTGTTCTAAGTGTGTAGTATGATAGATCTATGCTAAGGATGTGTTAGAACGATGATTAGGGACTAGAAATGGCATAAGTTGCATTGCAGGTTAGTTTTTCTTGATCCACATATGCTACAGTTCATCCGCATTTTGCTACAGTGTCATCCGCATTTGCTACAATGTTATCCGCATTGATTTACCAGCATTTCTTTGGACACTTAGAATATTTTCTAAAGGCTTTCACCCGTATTTGCTACAGTTGATCCGCATTTGCCACAGTGTCATCGTTATTTGCTACAGTTCATCCGTATTTGCTACAGTGTCATCCTTATTTGCTACAGTGTCATCCATATTTCTTTGGGGACTTAGTTTTTTTTATGAAATTTTGGGAAATAGAATTTAAGTGTTAAGAAATGATGTCTTGTGGTGGCTAATGCCTGTTTATGATGTCTATGCATTGTGTACTATTATGATGATGATGTTGTTCCATGCTATGTATATGATATGACTTTACGTGGTATGTTATACTTATGTACGTACGTAAAGTATAACGTAATGAATGTGAAAGATAACGAATGACGAAAATGGAAGAAATGAATGATGGAGTCCTTGTTGCGTACCCAGATACTGTGTCAGCTTTTGCTTGACGTGGGGGTTTGCTTATAAACCCCGGCACAGTATCGGCTTTTGCATGACCTGGGGGTATAGCGTATGAGTTGTGAGAAGATCCTTGTCGCGTACCCCGGTACTGTGTTGGCTTTTGCTTGACATGGGGGTTTACTTATAAACCCCGGCATAGTATCGGCTTTTGCTTGATGTGGGGGTATAGCGTATGGCAGTCACTAGTTAAGGGTGGAAGATACTAATGAAAGAAAGTATGAATGATGAACGATGATGAAAGATAATAATTATTACCAAGATGTATGTATGATGTGTGATCACGTAAGAAATGTTTTAAACGGAAGTAAAGTATTTTAATATAAAACTAGAACTCACTCAGCGTTGCAAACTTTTGTGTGCATAATAGTTGGTAGGTAACCGTTTGATGCTGAGGAGGTGCAGGCATGGATGCATAAGCTACTGGGAATGTTTTGAGTCTGGCATCCATTTTTTGAGATGATATTGTATTAATACAATTTTTGATGATGTAATTTAAAGATATGATGTACTGACATGTTTTTAATTATTAATGAAAAGTTAAAATTTTTGCTGCAAAATGATGAATTTTATATGTTTCATGCGATGATTGACCAACTGTAAGCGTCCCGGGAACGGGGCCTTACAAGTTGGTATCAGAGCCAAAGTTTAAGAGAATTGGGTAAAATTTTTTCATAGAACCTAAACTTAAACTGAGAATGGGATGAAAGGGAAAGGGATGCCAGTCCTAGTAGCTACACACCTGCAGGTAAAAGTTTTATGTAAACATTTTATGAGGGTTAATAAAAGGGAATTATGTGCGTGTGCTATGTGGATTATGTGTTCTTTGTAGATTTGGATACTGATGTAGTCAGGATAGGAAATGCTTGGAGAATGAAGAGTAAAGTAAGTGGCTAATCACAACTGGCCACTGCAATTAGAGACTTACTATACTTGACATAATCTGAGGTATTACCTTGAATGACTATGTTGGTGTTTGAATCTTGTAGTGCTTAGAGATGGCAGGTGGTAGATCTTCGGAGGCTTCTCGAGGTGTAGGTCATGGAGGATGTGGTATTGGACCGCGTGTCATAAGGAACAGGGCTAAGACTGCCAAAATGGCTCCTGAAAGCCCGGACCTCATCACCATGACGGTGACGATGAGAGTGCTAATCTGAGGGCCTCATGGAAGGAGGCAATAGCGGAGGAAGTTCATCAGGTCATGTAGATGATTTTATCGTCGTGGTGACCAAGGTTATTAAAGATGTGAGGGAAAATAAGGAGAAGGAGAAACAGGAGAAGGAGAATGCCTATAGGTAAGAGGACGGAGAAGGAGGTTCAAGAGAAAGGGAGCAACCAGAGACTGAGATGGTTGTTTCCAGTGACAATGAGGAGGAGGAAGCAATGCAGGAAACTGCAAAGGGGTGCAACTATGGGGCATTCCAAAGATGCAAGCCCCCAGTATTTGATGGGAATAGGAGTGCTGCTGCTGCTCACCGATGGGTGAGAGAGATGGAGGCTGTGTTTAATATCAGCGAGTGCAGGGAGGATCAGAAGGTGAAGTTTGCTACCCACTAGTTTGTGGATTTGGCCTTGTGTTGGTGGGACAACATTGTCCGGGTCGAGGGTAGCAGAGCGATGGGGAAGATGAGATGGGGTGAACTGAAAAAGATGGTGATCCAGGAGTTTTGTCCTCATAGGAAACTAGGCAAGATGGAGAGAGAGTTCCTGCAGTTGTATGCGTAAACTATGATGCACCAGCAGTACACAACTAAGTTTAATGAGATGGCAAGGCTGGTTCCAGAGAAGGTAACACCCGTGTCACGGGGAATAAAGAGATACATTCAGGGGTTGCCAGCGGATTTTCGTAGACATCTAATTTCCACCCAGCCAGGCATGTTTAGGTCGGTGGTCGATCTGGGAGGGAGACTGTACGACGAGAGGGAGGAAGTGTCTATAGTGGAGGTGAGTAAGAAAGGTGATGGTCATAAAAACTGGAATGGGGAACATTTTGGTTGTGGTGGTTTCACTCCAAAGAACAAAAAGGCAAGGGTGGATGATCGGAGAGTAATGACGACAGGTACGGGGATAAAGAGGTGTAATAAGTGAGGGAAGGAGCATGAGGGGGAGTGTAAGTGGGGATCGAACATCTGCTTTCAGTGTGGAAGGAAGGGCCACATGGCAAGGGATTGTCGTGTGGTGAAATGTTACAATTATGGCGAGACTGGGCACATGAGCAGAAACTGCAAGAAGTCGAGGGCTGAGACCTCTGGGGCAAAGATGGGGATTGAGAAGGAGGGCAGAGGGCGCATGCCAGGGTATTCATTATGACTTGGGAGGAGGCTAGGGTGGACTTCGACGTGGTGCCAGGTACATTCCTGGTAAACTAGACTTGTGTCTCTGTACTTTTTTTTCTGGTGCTAGTAGGAATTTTATTTTTGCTGCCTTCTGTTATAAGTTGCCCACTAGGAGTAGGAAGATTGATGAGCCCTTCGATGAAGAAACTACCATTGGTAAGTCGATCAGGATTTCTGTTATGGTCGAAGACTGACATAGAGTTGAAAGGCCATGGGTTCTCTCCTAGGTTGTTCGTGATGCCCTTAGACAAATTGATGTAGTCCTAGGGATGGATTGGCTAGCTGCCTATGAGGCAAACAACGTGTGACGCAAGAAGATGATTCGATTGAGCGCTCCCAATGGGAGTTCGGTGACAATCTGTGGCGATAGAGTTAGTACAATCTCGAAAGTAATTTGGATGGTTGTGGCAGAGTCATGGAAGTGATGCCTATCTAGCCTACGTGAAAGATGTGGATGCTTCAGTAGCACGATGGCTAGACGTACCAGTCGTGTGTGACTTCCAATACGTATTCCCGAAGGATCTATCAGGTGTGCCACCGGAACGCGAGATCGATTTCCAGATCGAATTGATACCTGGTGCTCAACCTGTTGCTAAGGTGCCGTATCGTTTAGCTCCCTCCGAGATGAAGGAATTGATGACTCGGCTGTAAGAGTTGTTATATAAGGGGTTCAGTCGACCGAGCATCTCTCCATGGAGTGCTCCGGTCTTATTTATGGAAAAGAAGGACGATAGCATGAGGATGTGAATCGACTACCGTGATTTAGACAAGCTGACTGTGAAGAACCGGTATCCATTATCAAGGATTGAGGACTTGTTTGATCAGCTTCAAGGTGTCAACTGGTTCTCGAGGATATATCTTCAATCTGGTTACCATCAATTGAGATGGAGGAGCAGGATATTCCTAAAATAACTTTTCATGCGCGCTATGGACACTAAGAGTTTCTCATGATGTCCTTTGGTTTAACCAACGTGCCAGCTGCTTTTTATGAATCTGATGAATCGGGTGTGCCGACCTATGTTAGATAAGTTAGTGACTGTGTTAGATGATTCTTCATTCTAGCTTGTTTAAGTGCTGGATACGCTTCGAGGGGAGAAGCTGTACGCCATGTTCTCCAAGTGTGTGTTCTAGTTATGCGAGGTTCAGCTTTTGGGTCATGTGGTTAATCTTGAAGGGATTATGGTAGACCTGACAAAGGTTGAGACGGTGATGCCATGGAAGTCTCTAAGGACGCCATCTGAGATTTGTAGTTTCTTGGGTTTGGTGAGTACTACAGGGTAATCATCCAAACTTCTAAAAAGTGGCGGCAACGGTCTTTGCATTGAAGGGATGGAGGCCACTTGGGGAATCAGAGGAGGAAATGAGATGGCACTACCCAGATCTCTTTAAGGAGTGACAGGTTTTGAGGACGAAACCTATATAAGGGGGGTGGACTTGTAACACCCGGAAATTTAAAAAAAATATATATAAAAAGAAAAGTAAGGGAGCAAATAGGAAGATAGTTCAAAAGCAAAGGGTTAAAAGCGTGCAAGATCCAAACTTGCACATAGTGGGGTTTAGAATAAGAAAGGGCTTCCATACTTTTTTCCCCACAGCATTCAACCTTTAGTTCTAGAGAGAGAGAAGCCCTCAACCGGTTTCAGAGTGAGAAAGTAGAAGATCTTCAAGAAAGGTAAAGTTTTCAAGTGTTTCTTCCCTATTTTCTGCTGGGTTCGAGCTTCTGGACAAAGATTTTGGTGTTTAGTGCTCGTTTTCGTGGGTTTTAGGTGCTAGAACTTCAAGTGGGCTCTCAGGTTTGAGGTGTTCACCTTGAAAGCTATTCATGGTGAGTTCTAGATCCCCTCTTTTACTGGTATTCTATGTCTTTGGGGCTGTTATGCATACTAAGTGTTTGACAAGGTGTGCGACTGGGTGTAAGCTTTTAGATGTTTTCCTAAGATGTGTATGACGTATAGTTTGTTCTAAGTGCGTAGTATGATAGATCTGTGCTAAGGATGTGTTAGAACGATGATTGGGGACTATAAATGGCATAAGTTGCATTGCAGGTTAGTTTTTGTTCATCCACATTTGCTATAGTTCATCCGCATTTGCTACAGTGTAATCCGCATTGTTTTACCAGCATTTCTTTGAACACTTAGAATATTTTCTTTGGGGATTTAGTTTTTTTTATGAAATTTTGGGAAGTAGAATTTAACTATTAAGAAATGATGTCTTGTGGTGGCTTATGCTTGTTTATGATGTGTATGCATTGTGTGTTGTTATGATGATGATGTTGTTCCATGCTATGTATATGATGTGACTTTACGTGGTTGTTATACTTATGTACGTAAGTAAAGTATTATGTAATGAAAGTGAAAGATAACGAATGATTAAAATGGATGAAATGAATGATGGAGTCCTTGTCGCGTACCCCGGTACTGTGTCGGCTTTTGCTTAACGTGGGGGTTTACTTATAAACCTCGGCACAGTATCGGCTTTTGCTTGACGTGGGGGTATAGCGTATGAGTCGTGAGAAGATCCTTGTCGTGTAACCCGGTACTGTGTCTGCTTTTGCTTGACATGGGTGTTTACTTATAAACCCCAGTACAGTATCAGATTTTACTTGACGTGGGGGTATAGCATAAGACAAGATCTAGTTAAGAGTGGAAGATATTAATGAAAGAAAGTACGAATGATGAACGATGATGAATGATAATAATTATTACCAAGATGTATGTATGATGTGTGATCACGTATGAAAGTAAAAGAAATGTTTTAAACGTAAGTAAAGAATTTTAATATAAAGTAAAACTCACTCAGTGTCGCTGACTTTTGTTTGCATAGTTGGCAGGTAACCGTTTGATGCTGAGGAAGTGCAGGCATGGATGCATAAGCTCCTGGGAATGTTTTGAGTCTGGCATCCACATTTTGAGATGATATTGTATTAACCCAATTTTTGATGATGTAATTTAAAGATATGATGTATTGACATGTTTTTAATAATTAATGAAAAGTTTAAATTTCCGCTGCAAATGATGAATTTTATATGTTTTATGCGATGATTGACCAACTGTAAACGTCCCTAGAACGGGGCCTTACAATATAGCATCATACCCTCTTGCTGTACGCGGTAACTTCGTAATGAAGTCCATGGTGATGTGCTCCCATTTCCACTCAGGTATATCTAAAGGTTGGATCTTCCCGTATGGTTTCTGATGCTCAGCCTTCACTTGCAAGCAAGGCACTAGCTCACATACTCCACTACATCGTGCTTCATACCCGGCCACTAGTAATCTTTCTTCATATCATGATACATCTTTGTAGCACTGGGATGAATGGAGTATTGAGTCTTATGAGCTTCATCCATGATTGTCCCCCGTAGGTCTCCATAACGAGGGCTCCACATCCGCCCGAAGTGGGTTCAAACTCCGAAACTCTAAGACTAGATCTCTCATCCTTTCGGAGTTAAGGCAATCTTCTTTCAACACCTCATCTTGGAACCCCTTGACCTGTGTCATTACATAGGAGGTCATCACCAACTGGTAAGCTTTCACCCGGATTGGCTCGGGTCTCTCCTTTCGGCTAAGGGCATCCGCCACTACATTGGCCTTGCCCGGATGGTAGTGGATTTCACAATCATAATCGTTGATCAACTCTAACCACCTCCTTTGCCTCATATTGAGGTCCTTCTGCTCAAAAAAGTATTTCAATCTCTTATGGTTAGTGAAGATAGTGTACTCCGTCCCGTACAAGTAGTGCCTTCAAATCTTCAATGCAAAGACCACAGCCGCTAGCTCCAAGTCATGGGTATGGTAATTAGCCTCATGGATTTTCAACTGTCAGGACGTATAGGATATAACCCTTCCCCATTGCATCAGCACGCAACCCAATCCTAAATAAGAAGCATCTGAATAGACCATAAAGTCTTCATTCCCTTTGAGTACTGTCAAGACAAGAGCTTGAGTCAATCTTGTCTTTAACTCCTCAAAAGCATTCTCCTATTCCAGACCCCATAGAAACTTCACATCCATACGGGTCAGCTTGGTCAATGGTGAGGCTATCTTAGAAAAGTCTTGAATGAATCTCCTATAATAGCCCGCTAAACCTAAGAAAATGGGGATCTCGGATGGCGTCTTTGGAGTCTTCCATTGCATCACCGCCTCCACCTTTGCCGGGTCTACCATGATCCCTTCAGAATTTACCACATGACCCAAAAACTGAACTTCGCGCAACCAGAAAGCGCACTTGGAGAACTTAGCATACAACTTCTCTCTTCTATGTGTCTCCAATACCTCGCGAATGTAACCAGAATGCTCCTCTTCGCTCTTTGAATAAATCAGGATATCATCGATAAACACAATCACTGATTTATCCAACATCGGCCAACACACCCGGTTCATCAAATCCATAAAGGCAGCTGGCGTGTTAGTTAGACCAAAAGACTTAACGAGAAACTTGTAGTGTCCATAACGCATGCAAAAAGCTGTTTTGGGGATATCTTGCTCATTCACCTTCAACTGATGGTAACCAGATCGAAGATCTATTCTCGAAAACCAACTGGCACCTTGGAGCTGATCAAACAAGTAATCAATTCTCGGTAACGGATACCGGATCTTCACGGTCAGCTTGTTTAACTCACGGTAGTCGATTCACATCCTCATACTACTGTCCTTCTTCTTCACAAACAAGACCGGAGCACCCTAGGGAGAGATACTCGGTGGAATGAACCCCTAGTCCAACAACTCTTGCAACTAAACCATCAGTTCCTTCATCTCAGACAGAGCCAATCGATACGGTGCCTTAGCAATAGGTTGAGCACCAGGTATCAAGTCGATCTGGAACTCGATCTCGCGGTCCAGTGGCACACCTGGTAAACTTCTGGGAACACGTCTGGAAAGTCACACATAACTAGTACGTCGGACAATTGTGGTACTGACACATCCACATCCTTCATGTAAGCCTGGTAGGCACTACATCCACGTTTCATGCACTTCTCTACCACCACCATCGAAATCACCTTTGGAACTGTTGTAACTCAATCACCGCAGATCGTCACTAAACTCCCATCAAGTGTAGTCAATCGGATCATCTTCTTGCGACACATAATATTTGCCTCATAGGATGCTAATCAATCCATCCCTAGAATCACATCGAATCCGCCTAGGGGCATCATGGATAATTTAGCAGAGAACCTTTGGCCTTCCAACTCTATGTCACAATTCTCTATCAGATTAGAAATTTTGGTAGACTTACCAATGGTAGTTTCTACATCGAAGGGCTCATCAATCATTCTACTCCTAACAAGCAACTTAGCACAGAAGGTAGTAGAAATAGAACTCTTACTAACACCTGAATCAAATAGGACAGAGGCACAAGTTTGGTTTACTAGGAACTTACCTGACACGATATCGGGGTCCACCCTAGCATCCTTCCGGGTCATTGTGAATGCTCTGGCTTTTGCTCTCTGCCCATCCTTCTCAGTCCCCTTCTTTGCCCCAGAACTTTCGGCCCTCAGCTTCCTGCAATCTCTACTCATATGCCCAGCCACGCCATAATTGTAGCACCTCGTCACCCCACAATCCCTTGCCATATGACCGGGCTTCCTACACTTGAAGTAGAGATTCAGTCCCCATCTACACTCCCCTGAATGTTCCTTCCCTCACTTACCACACTGCTTAGTCCCCGTACTTGCCGACACTACCCTCCGGTCATCCATCCTTGCCTTCTTATTTTTGGGGGTGAAACCACCACTGGCAAATCTTTTCCCCTTCCTATTGCTGTCACCATCACCTTTCTTATTCACCTCTACCACTGCCACCTCTCTTTCGTCATACAACCTCCCTGCCAGATCAACCACTGACCTAAAAGTACTTGGCCGGGCGGAGATCATGTGCCTGCAGATGTCTACCGGCAAACCCTGAAAATACCTCTTGATCTTCCTTGACACCGGCGTCACCTGATCCGGGACCAGCCTTGCCATCTCATTGAACTTAGTCGTGTATTGCTGGTGTGTCGTGGTTCCCGCCTCTAGCTATAGGAATTCTCTCTCAATCTTGTCAAGCTCCCTATGTGGACAAAACTCCTCAATTACCAGCTTCTTCAGCTCACTCCACCTCATCCTCCTAATCGCCCTGCTACCCTCAGCCTAGACAATGTTGTCCCACCAGCATAAGGCCGAGTCCACAAATGAGTGGGTAGCAAACTTCACCTTCTGATCCTCTCGGGCACTCCCTGATATCAAGCACCGCCTCCATCTCCCTTACCCATCGGTGAGCAGTAGCAGCATTACCATTCCCATCAAAAGTTGGGGGCTTGCATCTCTGGAATGCCCCATACCTACACCCCTTAACTGTTTTCTGCACTGCTTCCTCCTCATCATCATCACTGGAGACAACCATCTCAGTCTCTGATTGCTCCCCTTCACCTGAACCTCTCCCAACGGTCCTCCTCCTCTTTTCCTTCGCTTTTTTTCAACCTCCCTCACAGCACGAATAACCTCGATCACCACAGATGGCAGGATCGTCTGCATGACCTGATGAACCTCCTCCACAACTGCCTCTTTACAGAGGCTCTCAAATTAGCACTCTTATCACCGCCTTCTTGGTGATGAAGCTCGGGCTCTACAGGAGCCGTCTTAGCAGCCTTAGCCTTGTTCCCAGTGACATGTGGCCTAGCACCACGAACCACCCTGCACACCCCCTCGAGAAGCCTTCAAAGATCTACCACCCGCCATCATCTAAACACTATAAGATTCAAACACCAACACGGTCATTCAAGGTAATAGCTCAGATTATGTCAAGTATAGTAATATCGGTTCAAAAGGATCAAATCTGTGATGATATCATAACACAATGATCAATTCAAACACAAAGTAATCAAACACATGCAATTACATCAAAAATTCATAGATTTCATTGATAGCAAATGCATAGGATACAATGTGTAAGGGTTACAGGATAGATTTATGAATCTCTCACTGTATTCGATATAATGTCTTCGATCGCTTCTATGTCTCTAGTCTTTTTTTACACTGCATAATATATCCTATTTATACTATCAAGAAACAAAGGAACATATATTTACAAAATAAGTTCCTATACTATGACAAAAAAACACATAAAGACAAAATGTTAATCTTCCAAGAGCTTCAACAATACTCCCCCTAAGATTTACATTATCTTCAGTCCATATTGAACTCTTTTGTCTCATCTTTGATCTTGAACACGGGCTTCTCTTTGTAGAGTTCTAACTCTCACAAAGCCTTCTTGAATGCAGACTTGAACTTCTTTCAAAGATTCTATGATCTGCTCAGCATTCAAGATCTCAGAAAGAACTGTAACATTTTTTGTTGATCTTCCACCTTCATCTAGCACATAAATAGGTGAATCAACAACAACTTTGATAACTTCGAGTGAAGACTCCTCGGCAATCAAATTCTCTTGTGATACCTATATACTACAAAGATTAACGATAACAAACGAATGTTTAATGAATGAGTGTATCGTGTGTTCGAGTGAGTGAATCAGAATGTTGAGTTTGTGAATGAGTGAATGAAAAATACACATGTGTTGTATATATACAAGTGTAAATTTTTAGGCGCATGAGCACTTGTGAAGGCGCATGAGACTAAATTTCACACCAAGTTTTCAGATGCATGAGCACTATGAGTGCGCATGAGGTTTAGATGCATGAGCACTGTTCAGTAGCATAAGCACTGTTTAGGCATTTGGGCACTGTTCAGGCGCATGAGACTAACACTTGGAAGTCTGATACTGTTTAGGTGCATGAGCATAGTTGATACGCCCAACACTTAACATTTTTTCAGACACATGACAACTGTTTAGGCGTATGAGCATTGAATGAAACGCCCAACACTTGAACAATTTTCTGAAATTCATCATACACCTGATTTAGACTTATGAGTACTATTCAGGCGCATGAGAAACCTTCCATGAGTCTTGACACTTGAAATTATCACACCATCCATCTAAACACTGTTTAAGCACATTAGTACTGTTCACACATAATTTTTTCAACACGTAGTCAATTTTTTGACTATCACTCACAATTTACATTAATGACCCTCAAATTTTAGCATTTTTTGACATTTAAACTTTTATTTTTTAATTATTTTTATTTTTATTTTATTTTCAAAAACAATTTCCCGTCATTTTAGTCTCTATATAACTTTTACAAATCAAATATTCTTATTTTGTTTGCAAGAAGCTTTTCCACTGAATTTGAATTCTTTTTCAGGTTCATATTTACATCATATCAAACACACGCATGCTTGAAATTGCAGCTTCATCCTTTCATTCAAAACACTTTATTTTTTATTTTCCACTTTATGAAATTCAATTATTTTCTCTCTTTCATTTTTACTCCCCCTAAACTTTTAAGTTTACAAACTTAGAAGTTTCTTTTATTTTGCAACTAGAGCAAACCAATCATTATCAACATGCCTGCACACAGAAAATCATGCAAAAATAAAAAATAAAGCAGAAGAAAAATCTACTATATACATTTGAATCACATGCCTGCAGTGAGATCGTATCAGTTAAGATTAGCACATTAAAAGAAAATAAAATGATGGATAGTCAAAGACAGTGATTAAATCCTGATCAAGTGTGTTCCAGGTCAGTATTTCTGTAACAAAGCAGACATGAGATCTAAGGACAGAAAATGAGTGTTTGGCAAGAGACTAGGCACACTTACTTTTTCAATTCTTGGATTGATTAAGGTATGATTAGATATGACATTATGTAAGTTACACTTAGACATAGAGAGTGCAACCCTCATCAAGATATGCAAGAAATCACTTTTTTCAACTTGTTAACCTGACATATACTTATAACTAGATCTCATGTTTAGATTGTGCACATTGGCATCTTTTGCATCAAGAGAATATCCAGGAATGTAATGACTTACAACAAAGGATATCTCATCTGCAGGACCGGTTAGGGTGTTAACAACAGTGATCTTAGATCACTTAACTGTTCAAATAGGGAACAGGAAACTTTGAAGATACAAGGAACACAAGTAACAATAAGACAGAACTTAGAACAATAACACAAGTATTAGTTTTTAAGGATGTTGTATATTGATCTCAAGTTCTATTACAAGTGTTCAAAGCATGATTAAAATACAAGGACCTGAGACACTTTTATACTACAACCTACAACCGTCAATACTTGGAAGGACAGATGGAATTGACTAATCTAGACAACAAGATCAATATAGAGTCAAAAGGAAGATTGCCTTTTGACAAGTGACTATGACATGCCATAGCTCACTGACTTTTCCTAGTACGAAAAGTCTAAAGGAACAAAGAAGAAAATTATAGACAATGACTTTATCTACTATCCACTAAAGCATGGAAGTTTCACCAACTCATACAAGTTAGTGAGTTATCAGAGTTGCAGGAAAAAGTTGGTCAGCTTTGTCAAAAGTAGATCAGAGAAAGCATCTTTTCTCTATTTTTCGAAGAAATCAGTCTTCACAGCAAAATGGCTTTGGAAGACTTTGTCTTTGAAGCTTTGGAAGACTTCATCTTTGGCTTCGGAAGAACTTGGCCTCTGGCTTCGGAAGTTTTTACACTTGGAATATTTTTCTTGTTAAGTGTAAAGCTTCCGAAGTAATTTCTTCTGAACTTTTGGCTTCGGAAGACTTTACACTTAGAGTTTTTTAGAGAGTGTAAAGCTTCCGAACCAAGTTCATCCTTGTTCCTTAGTGCATGTTGGAAGATCTTTGGTTGTATCAGCCTCATAATCTTCAGATAGATCCTTACAAACTCCCCCTAGGCTGATGCTTCCAAAATAGACAGATTCTTCAAATGTTGATGGTCCTTATTAGGATCCGTAGCAAACCTCTCTTCATCATATGGTTAGGATCCTTCAGACTCTCATAGAATCTTATCATGTCATAGAGATCATGTAAAGGAAGGGCAAGCATGTGTTGCTGAAAGTAGACATCCTGACCTCCTTGATCTATAGTGACATACCATCTATCTGGATTGTCAGCAAAACTCAAGGACTCGATGGGTCTTCCAACTGTAAGAGGCTCTACTCTGATGGGAGTTGGTTGAGCAGCCTCTTCATGCACTTGCTCAGGATGTTCTGACTCATCCTGAGGTGTAGAGGTGGATGCTTTAGTTTTCTTTTTCTTTATAGGGGTTCCTCTGGCCATCCTTTTTCTCCTCTTTGATGATTTTAGTAGTGTCCCTCTTATTTGGGTTCTCTTCTCTCATAGGTTCAGAAGGAGAGAGAAGAAGACCCTGCTGTGGATCAGAAGATGAAGTTGGCTGAGATACAGCTCTAGGTTCAGGTTGTGTTGTCTCAGTGGGTTCGACCTTTTCCTCAACTTTAGGTTGAGCTGGAATTGGTGGAGATTGTAAGTCCACAAGCTCTTCCCTTTTGATCTTCTGCTTGATCACCCTTATATGCTCATCCATTGTGGATATAGACATAGGACCAGCCTCCTTCCAGAGAATCCATACAACTTCAAGAAGCTCATCATCCTTTGTCTATCTTCAGACTTTTTTTGGCTTCTGTGGATTATGGCCCTTAAACTTGCAGCTTCTTCTCTTAGCTTTCTCTTAGCAGCTTTTCTTTCTTTTATGGCTTTTTCCTCCAGCTGCTTGAGATATTCAAACTCTATGTACTCAAAGAATAAGGGAAGAAGTGTAGCTTCCTGATAAAGTCCTGTGGCACTCAGATAGTTGATCATATTCATTATTTCAGCTTCCCTATCTACCTGAGGTTGTGCCTGTGCCACAGTCTCTGTCTCGGGACTTTCTTGAACTGGGAGAGGATAGGAGCATGTTTGTAGAGTCTTTTTAGTCTCATTTCTTCCTTATTTTTGAGGAGCAATGCGGCATCCTCTGCCACCCTCCCTTCCTTTGACGGCTCAGTGTCAGCCAGCTCATTTAACTCTTCTAAGGGGAGAGAGATGAGTTCATCTATATTGTAGTTCCTGATCCCCAAGTAGTTTAGCCTGGCTACCCTTAACTTATCTTCTTCAGTATTTGGCCTATGGGCAGCCTGGATTGCAGCTTCCATGAAGCCTGGGGACCTACTTGAACTCTCTCCCCTTAGCTTCCTCTTCCTCTCTATCTTCTCCTCCTCCAACTCCTCAGGAGTTAATTTCCTTTTCCCTTTGTCAACCACAGGCCATGGTGACTCAGGGTGGAGAGAACTTTGGCCTTCATTACATGGTTTAGTAGTCAAGCTCTGGCCAGAGAGAGGTTGTGAGACACCTTCACCAGCTGGTGCCTCACTGAGGGTACTAGGTGTAGAGGGAGATCCTGTTTGAAGGTTCACAGGCTCAACCTCTGGGCCTTTAGTCAAGGTTTTCCCTTCTAAGCTAATCTCAGGGTCCACCTCAACATCCAGTTGACCAAAGATCTCACCTGCTAGCCTCTGTCTATATAATTTTGATCTCAATTTGAATTCCTTTAGCACCCTATTTTAAATCGGTCTGTTAATCTCTCAGCTTGTCTGTTGTGGCTTGGGTTGACAAGTGGAAGATTCACCAGATTGATGCCCTCATAGAAACTCAGGTGTGAGAAGTTGAAGATTTCTAGTTGACCCAAAGCTCTAGAGATCATAAGAGCTCTTCTGTTTGTGTCATACCCCATCCCATAATTGGATTCTCAGAGGGAGCAAACATTGCTCTTGGATTCCCTCCTCCAGCAAGTGTTGAATGAGTAAGTCTATGTTCATGACTTGAGGAGGTTGCTGAGTCTGGACAATTGCAAGAGAGGTTGGTGACTCCTCTATGTCCATACTCTGGGAGAAACTCCCAGGTTCTGTGGTTGTGAGGACTTTCTCCCCCTTTTTGGTAGCATCACCTTCTTGCATAGGTGAGTTTGGGGTGTCATCCATCACTTCCATAGGTTCTTATGGACCTGGTTGAGTCCTCCTTAAGGATCTCTCAGCTAACTGACCCTTGAGATTGGTGATCTCAAGTTGCTGGTCATTGACCCTTTGTTGCAAGATAGTCACCTGAGATTCCAGGTGAACTATCTTTGAAACTAGATAGGTCCATGTGTTTGTCAGTTTGTGCAACCTATGTTTCAGACTCCCCTCATCTTCAGTTGAAGAATCACTGGGGGATAAGACAATTTGACCTAAGTCTTCTTCCTTATCACCAGCATAGTGTCTTTGACTGCTGGATTTCCCCTGCATCATGACAACTTCCAGAGAACCATCAAGAGGCTGGGTTGCCATGGTTGAGGTCTTACTGATGTAATCACTTTCTAAAGTGAGAGACTCTTCCATATGGATCTCCTGAACATGTTCAGGAAGACCCACATCAGTTATGGATATATGATGTGGGCTAGACCTGGGTGAGTCAGGGGTACTCATTTCTCCTTGAGTGTTGGAAGAAAGGAGAGACTCATTGTACTCACTGAAACGCAAGTCCTCATCATTATAGAAATCAAGGTTGCGAATAGGGTTGTTTAAGTCCAGCGGCTGGGGGTGGTAACTATCCCCTGAAGGTTGATCACTTGAGTATTGAGACTTAGAATGATGGCTTAAGGCAGTTGGGGACGTGAGCTCTTCAGGCTGAGCATGAGGAACCTCAGCACTAATCATTTGAAAAATGGGAGTGGTCTGCTCCTCAGGGGAAGTGGGAGCTCGAGATTCCACTTCCTCCTGTATGGGTTGTGATATGGGGACCTGCACATGCTCAGTAGTAGGTGCAAGGGTTCGTTTGGTTTTTCGTTTGTAGGTGATGGTAATTTGAGGCTGTGGGGGTGGAGTTGAGGTAGAGGGTGTGGGTTCAGCACTAGCTAGTGCTGCTAGGTTGCCACCCTGAGCAATGAGCTCAAACATTTTTGGAACCAGGACTGTTTCTACCCCGGAGAAGACAACAGTAGGCTTTCTTAGTATTTTAAAGATGCTGGGCTTCATCTGTCCCAATTTAAGAATATTACCTGTTCCCCTCAACTGTGAGCCCAGTTCACAGTTGAGAATGTGCTGGACATATAGCAGGAACATGTAGTATTCTAAGGAGTCTAAATTAGCAAGTAAATTTGTATAGACAAATTGAGAGTACCTGTATTGGACCCCTTGAACCATTCCTTGGACTATGAAGGAGAGGTCCTCTGGAATTTGATTCTATCCTCCATGCTTGTTGGAGAGATAGTGTATGATGACATGGAGGAGGTATTTCCATTTGGATGAGACCCTCCCCTTCCTGATGGTTTTGACTAAGAAGTCACCCTCATAGCCCATCTGCTGAAAAGAATGGTTGACAGCAGCTTTCGGAAAGTACAATTCACCTTCTTCATCATCCAGCTGAAGGTGTGAGCTTATGATGGCTGGAGTGATGAAGATTGTCCTCCCTGCACTATAGCAGATAGTGCCTTCTCCCCATCCATGGTGACCTCTTGGCAGGTCCTTCAGAATGCAAGTAACTGATCCTCATAAAGAGGAGGATCAATAGTAAGGGAGGTGAAGTAGTGAGACGCTGAAAGGTATTGACAGACTTTTGAGAAATGAGGATCTTTCTTAGAGTCCAATAGAGCAACCTGATTGTGTTGTTTGTGAAGGTTCATGGTAAATCCCGGTTGGTTTCGTCGATCAATGTTTGTCATGAAGGAAGTTTGTTAGTGAAGAAGAAGGTTAATTTTGGGAGAATTTTAGGTCAAGAATTTGTGGAAGAAGAAAAGAGTGAGAAGAAGGGGAACCATTGAGAATATATATAGAATGGATTTAAGACAAAATTAATGCAAGAGGATAAATGTTGAAATCCGAAAGTAGGTCCCACTTCTGAAAAAGCGCCCAAAAAGATAGTTTTCTTGGAAGTTGAAAATCTTTCAAAGGTAGTTTTTGCTTCGGAAGTTTTGAGAAAAAGCTTCTGAAGCCAATTTGGCTTTGGAAGATATTCTAAAGAAATTTGAAAATTTGGCTTTGGAAGAAAAATTCTTAGAGAGTTTTTCTTTCGACACATATTTGATTTCGGAAGATATTAAGTCTTGGGAGTTTTATTCTAAAGAGAATAAATCTTCTGAGACTTAATTGCTTTCGGAAGATATTTTCCTTCAAATATATGCAAGTACTTAGAAGCATAGTTAAGCTTTGGAAGATATTCTCAGAATTTCTTCCAAAGGTAAATTTCTTATAAGTAGTTCTTGATTTGAAGACATAAATTTCTTCAGAAGGCAACTTGAAATCTTCCGAAGGAAAATATGTTTTGAAAAATTTTCAAAAATCTAAGGAATATCATTAAAATTTTTCTTCCAAAATAAACTAGGCTTATGAAGGTGATAAAATAGACAACTTAGGACACACAGTTTTTAAAAATAAAGTTGATTTAAGTTTTTAAGAAAAAGTTACTCAAAGTTAATCATCCCAATAGTTGATACAAGATATTTGAAACTCTGTTCATCGAAAGCTTTAGTGAACAGATCAGCATATTGTTCATTTATGTTAACTTTGACTAATTTGATTAATCCCTTCTCAAAATTATCTCTAATCAAATGATACCTGATGTTGATGTGTTTGGTCCTTGAGTGTTGTATAGGATTCTCTGTAATGGAGAAAGCACTATTGTTGTCTATACCAATGGGAGTCTCTTTGAAATTGAATCCAAAGTCCAGCATCTAATTCTAAATCCAAAGCACTTAAGCACATCAACTTGCAGCAGCAATGTATTCAACCTCAGCAGTTGATGCAGAGACATAGGATTGTTTCTTGCATTGCCATGAGACAATCCTTCCACCAAGGAATTGACATCCCTCAGATGTAGACTTTGCAGTCATGTTGCAACCACCATAGTCACTATCTGTATAAGCATACAGATTGAAGTCAGAACTCTTTGGATACCAAAGGCCAAGCTTGGGAGCACCTTTGAGATATCTAAGAATCCTCTTGACAGTAACCAGGTGTGACATCTTGGGGTTGGCTTGATATCTTGCGCAAATGCATGTGGCAAACATGATATCAGGCCTGCTGGCTATTAGGTACATAAGAGACCCAATCATAGCCCTGTAAAGATGTTCTTCCATGCACTCCCCCTCAAGATCAGGTCCTAGGGGGTGGTTTCTATCTATGCGTGTCTTAGCAACCTTACATTCAGTCATGTTGAATCTTGTAAGTATGTCTTGCATATACTTTGACTTATAAAGATGCCATTGTCAACTTGCTTCACTTGAACTCCCGGAAAGAAATTTAGTTCCCCCATGGCACTCATTTCAAATCTGTTCTTCCTCAGCCTCTCAAAGTCTTTACAAAGCTTTGGATTAGTTGACCCGAAGATAATCTCATCCATATATACTTGAACTAGCATTAAGTTATTCCCTGTCCCTTTGAAGAAGAGAGTTCCATCTATAGTACCCCTCTTGTAACCATGTTGGCAGAGATACTAAGATAGTGTTTCTTACCACTTCCTTGGAGCTTGGTGCAGCCCATAAAGAGCTTTATCAAGATTGCAGACATAATTAGGATGATCTGGGTCTGCAAAGCCAGGTGGTTGTTTAACATACACCTCTTCATCAATCACCCCATACAGAAAAGCACACTTGACATCAAGTTGGTAGACCTTGAAATCCTTGGATGCAGCAAAAGCTAGGAATATTCTTATAGCTTCAAGTCTTGCCACAGGAGAAAAAACATCTGTGTAATCAATTCCCTCTTCTTGTGTGTACCCTTTAACAACTAGTCTTGCCTTGTTCTTGATGACAAGTCCTCTATCATCCTTCTTGTTCGTAAAAACCCATTTGGTTCCTATGACAGTGTTCCCTTGAGGAGGAGGACATAGGTTCCAAACCTTTTGTCTTTTGATTTGAAGTAGCTCTTCTGGCATAGCTTCAACCTAGCTTCCATCCTTCAGAGCCTCATCAACTTTCTTTGGCTCAATATGGGACAAGAAACAAGAGTGCAGGCAAATATTTTGGACATGGGTTTGTCCTCTTGTTCTTACCCCAGTCTCAACATTTCCAATGATGTTTATGGTGGGGTGTGACTTATGGATCGTTAGTTGAGGGATCACTGAAAGTGGATTGGACAGATCCAGATTGAAAAAATTTAGATCTGGCAATGGAGTGTACCCACCATATCAGCACATTTATCAAGTGAGACTTGATCCAATGAATGTGTGACATCATTTATGTTGTCCTCTAGGGAGTGGTTATCAGCATGAAGAAATTCTTGATCACTATCACCACCTCCATTTCCTCCTACATTTAAAGCTCATTCTCTTGAGTTTTGAACCTCTGAGGAATGGCCACCCCAAGCTTGAGAACAATGCACTCATGCTTAGTGAAGAGCATATGGTGTTTCTGATCACAAATTTGGGATACATTCATGAAATTTGTATCCAAGCTCCTTGACAAAGTTTACCTTTTCTATGCTGAGCTTATCATTTATGACTCTGCCCCTTCCAGAAATATAACCACCAGAATCCCCTCCAAAAGCAACTGGTCCTCCATCAATTTTCTCAAAATTTTGAAGCAGAGAACCATTGCCAGTCATGTGCCTGGAACAACCACTATCAATAAGCCAAACATTCTTCTTTGTCTTTAGCAGTTTCTACACAAAAAGAGGTGATTAGTTACACTTAGAAACCCAATCCTCATTGGTCTTGGGCTTATTAAAATGAGTTGAAGACAATGTAACAGTAAGTGATCCTATATTCAAGCTTTGAGGATTATTTGCTATTGTTGAAGACAAGTTTTTTAGTCATATGGTCTTCCTTCATCTTCCACACCACCTTTGGAAGATTGGGCTTGACCATCAAAGCTTCAGATGTTTTGACAACTTCGGAAGTCTTGGAGACTAGACCTTCGGAAGATCTTGCTTTCACTGCAGCAAGCTTCAGTACTTTGGAAGCATTCCTTTCTTCCGAGACCAACTTTTCTTCCTAAGGAAATTTTTCACTTGTCTTCTTCTTTATTTTGGAGCTTCCGAAGGAAACAGATTTTCCTTTCAAAGCTGTTTGTTCCTTCTTCTTCTCAGAAGTGTTCTTATTGGTCATGTGGATGGTACTTTTGGGATTGTACTTGCAATCCTTAGCCAGATGAGAAGTACTACCACACATGACACAGTTGAGTTCCTTCCTTCTGAGAGTTTTCTTTTGAGAGCAAGACTGAGTTTGATCACTTTCCTTCTCCATCTTCATCTTTACAGATGATGCAACAAGCTTCTTAGGGAGAGACTTGCTCTTAGAGCTGGATGGTTCTGGATGTGTAGCAGTGGTACATAGCTGGTCATTATTCTTCTTCTTACTGGAATGATTTGGAACTAAACTAGAACTCCTGGTACTAGAGTTCATAGTTGAGTCTTTAGTCTTTACCACTTCAAAACCTATAGAAATAAACACTTGTTTCTGCTTTGAGTCAAAAGTGGCCTTGATTTCTTGAGCCTTCTTTGATCTTCTCTGAGCTCTTCTAATCAAGTTCTTTCTCTATTACTTGGTCATTCCAGACTCTTTCCTCTCCTCGGGAGAATAGTGACCCTTCTTAGGATGATCTTCTTCACTCTTCTCTAAGTCATCCTTCACTATCTCCTATTCATCCTCTTCAACAATGGGGTCTATGAGGGGAAGCTCATCTTCACAAGGTCCACACCTTGGAGATCTTACAGACAATAAAGTGTGTGGAGGAGATATCTTAGTAGATCCTAGTCCCTGCTCATTCTGATAACAAACTTTTGCATGTAGGGATGACGATATTATGTTCTTGAAGGTCTCTTCTTGAAGAACATATTTTTCTACCCTGGCTTTGCTGATCACAAGCTCAACCTTGCATTCAGTTAACATTGAGATTAGTTCTTTGATCTGAGTCCTGTAGTTTGTGTGCTCATGCTTAAGAGTTAAAATGGTTTTCTTTAGATCTTCTATCTTAAGTTTATAATCATTTTTAGCTCTTTTAAAGTCAGCTTTTAAGATATTTAAGGACTCAAGATCAGATCCCATCTCTAAGTTATAGGACTGTATCTATTAACTTTAGCATTGGATTCAGGAGTACAAAGATGTTCCAATACCTTGGCTTCATCATGGTCTGCCATGAGTGCTTGGTTTGGAGAAGCATCCTCAACCTGAAAGCTCCAGTCAAAGCCTCCTTCTTCAATAGCAACTGCAGCTTGCTGTCTTGGCTTCTCATTCTGGTGAGCTCCCTCAGTGTAGTTTGGCCTGGATTGTGCTTGCCCACCATTTGACTTGGTGCCTTGCACTCCCTGGCAAAGCGTCCTATTTGGTAACAGTTGTAACAATTCACCTTGCTTTTGTCCAGCCCAAACATTCCACTGGCTGCATTACTGGGAAACCTTCTCCCAATCCTCTTGTAGAACTTCTGGGCTCTATGAGTGAGTAGAGCCATCTGCTGGACTATTTTCAAATATTCCAGATCATCTGGATGGATACAGTCCAGGTCTTCAAAGGTGAAGCGAAAGTTGCCTAAACTTTCATCAGAAAACACAAAAGATTGTGAAGAACTTGTCTCCTGGAATGGGCTTCCAGGGATGTAGCCTTCCCTTGGTGTCTCCGAAAAGGTGATGAAAGGACCTTTTTGTGATTTGTTCGGGTAGCAGATGAGATTGTGATGTGGTTCTCTGCAATCCCTTTCAACCACATGGAGGGCTGAACTCTGATGAGTGTTGGAGTTACCAGATGAGTTTTGCATGTTCATCTCCATCTGGTATCCACTGAGTATTCCATATAACCCAGTGAGAGTAAGAGTCTTGAGGTTTTTAGTCCTCTTAATGACCACATAGTAGTGTGTCCATTGTCTGGGAAGAGAGGACATGAACTTCCTAACAATATCTCTATTCTTAATGGTTACTCAAACATCAGCTAGAGTATCCACAATCTCAACGTACCTGAAATATTGTTGAGTCATGATTTCACCTGTCTTGAAGGTGAAAATTTCAAACTACTACTTCAAGAAGTCCATCTTGTTTTCTTTAGCTTCATTGGACCCCTCATACATCAGCTTCAGTGCATCCCATAGCTGTTTGGCGGTCTTGCACTTCTTGAAACCTCTGTAGATGGAGTTAGGAAGGGCAGTTTGAAGGGCTGTGATAGCTTTCTGATCAACATCAATTTTCTTCCAATCTTCTTCAGAAAAATCATCCCTTTCCTTTGGTATCATACTACCACCAGTAGCTGAAGTGGTGCATGGTACATAAGGTCCATTGACAACAGACTCCCATATCCTGGAATCATGAGACTTGATGAAGTCTTCCATTCTTTGGCACCAAGTGTCAAAATCCTCAGGAGTGATCAGTAGGTACTTTATCATAGTTCTAGTTTCCATATCAGCCTTTGAGATAGCTGCCATTTGAAAAGTTAAGTGAAGTGTCAAACTAAGAGGATTTAAGATGGTGAGATCTTATAATCAAGAGCCTGGAATGCTCTGATACCAATTGCAGGACCAGTTAGGGTGTTAACAACAATTAGTTTCCTAAGAGGAGTGATCTTAGATCACTTAACAGTTCAAATAGGGAACAGAAACTTTGAAGATACAAGGAACACAAGTAACAATAAGATAGAAGTTAGAACAATAACACAAGTATTAGTTTTCAAGGATGTTGTATATTGATATCAAGTTCTATTACAAGTGTTCAAAGCATGATTAAAATACAAGGACCTGAGACTCTTTTATACTACAACCTACAACCATCAATACTTAGAAGGACAGTTGGAATTGACTAATCTAGACAACAAGATCAATCTAGAGTTAAAAGACAGATTGCCTTTGACTAGTGACTATGATATGCCATAGCTCACTGACTTTTCCAACTATAAAAAGTCTGAAGGAACAAAAGAAGAAAATTACAAACAAAGACTTTATCTACTATTCACTAAAGCATGGAAATTTCACCAACTCATACAAGTTGGTGAGTTATCAAAGTTGCAACAAAAAGTTGGTCAGCTTTATCAAAAGTAGATCAGAGAAAGCATCTTTTCTCTGTCTTCCAAAGAAATCAGTCTTCACAGCAAAATGGCTTCAGAAGACTTTTTCTTTGAAGCTTCGGAAGACTTCCTCTTTGGCTTCGGAAGAACTTAGCCTCTAGCTTCGGAAGTTTTTACACTTGGAATATTATTCTTGTTAAGTGTAAAGCTTCCGAAGTAATTTCTTCTGAACTTTTGGCTTCAGAAGACTTTACACTTAGAGTTTTTAGAGAGTGTAAAGCTTCCGAAGCAAGTTCATCCTTATTCCTTAATGCATGTTGGAAGATCTTTGGTTGCATCAACCTCATAATCTTCAGATATATCCTTACATCGTCACTTCAGGTCTATGATGACTCATAACAGAGAAGTGAATAGATACTTTAAATAATTAGAGTTCAATGGTTATTCATATCACCACCACGTGTGAGTTTATGACTTTACAAGCAATCAATCTGAGAAATCAACACTACTCATCGGTACTAAAATAGACAAACATGAATGCATGATTGATTTAGTTTGATCACAAGAATTTACTTTTTTAGTATAATTGCATGAGCTTACCTGCACATCATATCTGATCACGTCATACTTTAGTAGCGAGTGAAGTATGCAACTGATCAGAACTAATGTCTCTATCATTTCTCACAAATTACAAAGACAGATTCAATCCTAAACAATTAACTAACAAGAAAAACTCTATTTTTTGTGTTTTTGTTTTATAATTTTCTCTTTTAAGTTTGCAATTTTCTATTTTTGTATTTGCTTTTTCATTTTCTAATGAACATGCACACACAATATATACAATCAGGCAGTTAAATTTGACAGTTTCTCTATATTCAAGATTAAGCTAAGGGAGGGTTCTTATCATTTTCAATGAATCAAACAACTGAATTAAACTCAAAACCAATTTTTAAACATGATTAATAAGTCCAATTGACTCGACCAAATATTCAAATCGACCTGGTAAAAAGGCTTTTTTAAATAGGTTAGCCAACTGTTGTTCAATTGAGATTTGAATCAAAATGATTAAACTATTTTCAGAGTTATCTCTGAGAAAATGATATCGAATCTCTATATGTTTTGTTTTTGAGTGCTAGACAGGATTAGTTGTAATAAACATAGCAGCAGTGTTATCAATGTAAATAGGAGTTTTAAGAAAAGTGAACCTGTAATCCAGCAATTGGTTTTGTAACCAAAGGATTTGAGAACATCCTGCTGAAGCAGCTATGTACTCAGCTTCTGCGGTTGAAACAGAGACATTTGTTTGTTTCTTACATTGCCATGAGACTAATCTGGGACCTAAAAGCTAACAACCACTCATCGTATATTTACGATCTTGGCAACATCCCCCATAATCACTATCTGTATATCCATGTAACTCGAAGTTTCCTTCATAAGGATACCATAACCCTAAAGCTGGTTTTCCTTTGAGATACCTGAATATTCGTTTAACAACGATTAGATGAGATTCCTTCAGGTCAGATTGGTACCTAGAACAAACACAAACAGCATACATTATATCACGTCTAGATGCAGTAAGATACATCAGATCCGATCATAGATCTATATAGAGTTTGGTCATCTGATTTTCCTTTCGGATCAGGTTCAATCTTGGTATTTACATCAGTTGGAGTTCTGATGGATTGACAATCTTGCAGTTTAAATATCTTCAAGAGTTTTTCAATGAATTTCTGTTGATTGATAAAAATTCCATCTGCAGACTACATCACTTGAAGACCAAGGAAAATATTAATTTCTCCCATAGAACTCATTTGGAAACGAGACTTCATGATTTCTTCAAATTCATTGCATAAATTTGGACTTGTAGAACCAAATATGAAATTATCAACATACACTTGAACACATAAGAGATCATCTGAATCCTTCTTTATAAACAAAGTTGGATCAATTTTCCCTCGCGTGTATCCATGCTGGATCAAATGTTTTGATAACGTTTCATACCAGATTCTAGGAGCTTGATGTAGACCATACAATGCTTTACTAAGCTTGTACCCACGATGAGGATATTCTGAATCTTTGAAACCTAAAGGTTGCTTGACATACACATCATCGATGATTGGTCCATATAAGAAAGCACATTTTACGTCCATCTGAAACACCTTGAATTTCATGAATGATGCATAAGCCAGGAAGACACGAATTGATTCAAGTCTTGCAACTGGAGCAAATACTTCATCATAATCTATTCCTTCTTCTTGGGTGTAACCTTGTGCAACGAGTCTCGCTTTGTTGCGAACAACAATTCCCCAATCGTCAGATTTGTTTCGGAACAACCATTTTGTGACTATGGAATTTTATCCTTCAAGTAAATCCACAAGCTTCCATACTTCTTGTTTGCAAAATTGCAATAACTCTTCTTGCATTGCCTCAATCCAACTATTATCCTTTAATGCTTCAGTGATGTTTTTAGGAACAATTTGAGATAGAAAACCCGAGTATAAACAGAGGTTTGTTTGTTTTGAATGACTTCTCATTGTTCTCTCATTCAATGGACTGATAATCTAAGATGTAGGATGGTTCTTGTGAATACGAGACTTTGGAATCTCATTCCCTTGAACATGAACATCCAGATTAGATTGGTTTAAGTAGGAAAGCTGATGCAATAAGTTTGAAGTATATGGATTGAAATTAGAAACATGAGTCGGTGAGTTGATAAAGTAATCAAGATTATCTGTAACAACTACATCACTAGAAACTGATGAAGTTCCAGACTCAGGTTGGACAATTTCAGGACCATCATTAGGAATAGGTTGTGAAACATTAGTATTTTCAGACATGGAATGTTCTTGTGCTTGTTAGCTAGATTGATCATGAGATTCAGAACTGTATACAGGATCTTTAACAAAAGAGAAGAATGGATAATCTAGGCTAGAATCATCTACATCATCAGAGTCAAAATCATCACTAAAAGATCCAAGATCTCCTTCTTGTTTCTTCTTCTCACCTTTAGATTCAAACAAGTTAGAATTGAAAGAGTTTGACAAAGAATCTACATCAAATAACAACGCTGGACCATTTGCAACTGATGGAAAAGAGTTTTCAAGAAATTTAACATTTAAAGTTTCAAGGATAACATTTTTCCTAGAGTTATAAACTCTAAAAGCTTTTGAAACCGATGAATATCCAATGAAAAATACTTCATCAGATTTTGCATCAAATTTTCCTAGCTGGTCACTCGAGTTTAAAATCAAAACTGGACAACCAAACGATTTAAGAAAATCTATATTAGGTTTTCTGCCAAACATCAACTCGTAAGGAGTTTTCTGTTTATCTTTCATAAGCAATGTTCGATTTTGTACAAAACATGCAGTGGATATGGCTTCATCCCAAAAAGTAATTGGAATCTTTGCATCTGCTAACATGGAACGTGCAGCCTCAATCAAAGTTCTAATTTTCCTTTCAACAAATCCATTTTGTTTTGGAGTTCTAGGATCACTAAACTGACAAGCAATTTCTTTTTCTGCCCAAAACCTGTCAACATTAGCTTTTTTAAATTCAGTTCCATTATCACTTATGATAATTTTCACCTTTTGATCTAATTGATTTTCTACTTTAATGATGAATTCTTTTAATAATTCAGCTGTTTCAGATTTAGCATGCAAAAAGAAAACCCATAAAAATCTTGTAAAGTCATCAATGATAACTAAGCAGTAAGATTTCATTCCAATACTCTGCACATTTGTTGGTCCGAATAGGTCCATGTGCAACATTTGGAGAGGCTTGAATTTGAGTTTATCAGCTTGGACTTATAAGACGCTCTGTGTTACTTTCCTTTTAAACACGCTGAGCAGTGATCTGTTATAGCAAACTTCTTTGTTGGAAGAACTACTACATGATTTCCTGCTACAAGCTTGTTCTTTTATTTTTTTGAAATTGGAATGCCCGAGACGTCTATGCCATAACTGGCTTTCGACGTTTGATGCTTGAGCAATTAGGCAGGTTGTTTCTGTAGATGGATCTACTTAAGACATATCTAACTTGGATACATCTCGATCACGAACAACTTTAACAACTACCCATTCTTTGCTTATCTGAAAACCTGGCTTCAAAATATAACAAAAAGAATCATTAAATAGAACAGAGTAAGATTTGTCACAAATTTAGGAAACACTTAAGAGATTAAAGTTCAACTGTGAACAGTAGTTGATTTTATCAAAGCTAATAATCCTATTGGATACTGTTCCTTCTCATGTTATTTTTCCACCTGCATCACCTTCGAATGCAACATAAGTACCATCTTTTAACTTAAAATCTTGAAGCAATGCATGGTTGCCTGTCATATGCCAGCTACATCCACTATCAACATACCACGTATTAACAGGTCTTCTTGGGCGTACCTGCATTTCAAAGAAATTTAATGTGACAACTCAAGTTTTCGTGTTAAGATTGTGCCGTTATTCAAACCCTCTTCGATATTTACAATTAATAAACTTTATCTAGTAAAATTTAAATAGTTATAATGACAATTTTATTATAATTACATAACAATTTATTACCCAAAATGCCAATCATGAGAACTAGGGGGTTAGAATGCAAACTCAAATGGTATTAAAGCAATCCATCGTAACCTCCCTCCCTTCCTCATGATTTCAATTGCAAACCCTAAGCAGCCTTATAACTATCGGCCGACGACGAATCTCCAACTCCCAGCGGCGGTTTTGTGGGTAACCGTGATTCTCAGCGTGGGCTGCCCTATTACCGGGACTCTCACCGTGTCTAATTTCCCCGGAAACCTTCTTCGCAATCTAGTGACACCGCACTCAACCGCGAATACCCGACGATAGTGAACGGTGATCGAAACAGCCCGTATCTCGTTCGGTAAGATTTCTCATTCATTACCATTGTCTATTGGCTGCGGTTTCGCGTTCGGGGCGCCATGATTGAGTTGGTTTGGTGTTTGTGTGTATATGCTTTGTTCTGTTGTGCTCCTGCATGTTGTATAGGTGAGCATGCCCTGCGATGTATAGTGTTTTGCATGGTTTCTTATAGCATGTGTGTTATGTATATGTGCCTGTATGTATGTATGTTGGGGTTGCGGGCTCCGCATTGGGGAGCAGTTGGGTTGCGTTTTTGTTGACGGGAGGGGTCGTAGATAGTGTCCTTGGGTTGTGTGTGGGTGTGTATACCCATGGATGTGTATGCATGAGTATCGAGGTAAATGTTGTGTTGGTGCGTGTGTTCTGTTTTGTGTGTGTGCGTGAAGGTTAATTGTTTGGTGTTTCTGCTATGTGTGCGTATTCTGGCATGTATGTTTAAGGGTGTGTTGGTGTGCTTGGTATGTGTCTTCATATTGTGTGTGGTTATGCTATGCGTTGCGTGAAGAGGGGTTAGACTTGTGTGCATGTGGGTTTAGAATGTGCATGTATATGGATGGTGTGTTTGAATTTCTTATGCATGTATTAATATATAGTTATGGTTGGTGTGTGCAAGCAAAATATTCATGATATGCCTGTGTGTGTGTAATGTTGGTAGATATATAAATATATGTGTATGGTGATGATTTGGGTTGTGAATACCGATTTTCTGTGGAGTCTCATGGGTCATATTTGTTGCATGAATGTGAAATAATTGTTCATGTGAGTGTGTAATTTATGCCACATTATGAGTATGTATAATATAGATAATATGTGATTAAAAAACAATTATATTATTTGTGTATTATAAATATATATATATATATACATATATATTTGGGGTGTATGAATTTATGTGTATAAACCATAAGTGTGTTATGTATGGGTCGTTACGCGTTTGTGATGTGTGGATTATGTGTTCTAAGTGTATGGGCTTTATTATAAAAAGGCATGTCATTAAAATATAAAAAGAGTAATTTTGTTATACATGATAATTGGGTTTTATGCAATTGAAGTGAATGAAAAAAAAACAAACGATATATAGCCTGCATTGTAACCGAGTCGTAGAACGCGAAATCGTATGATCCATTGTTAGTATTTAATATTTATATTAATTATACAATAAACATGCATCCAGGTTGTTTGAAAACTTAATCGCTCGTGTTTACGCTAATTGATTTTCCTGTGCATTTAAGGTGAGTTTACAACCCCACTTTTCATACTATACTCTCTTTTGGAGGAGAGAAACATGCTGCTTTTATAAACCGTACGTTACTTAGATTTGTAATACTATATATACTAGTTTACTATCATGAAACCACTACGCCTAATTCGGACCGTTAATATGATATTAGCTAGGTGATTGTTAGTAGATCTACTGGGTTTGACAAACCCCGCCCGGGCTAGTCGCGCTAGCTTGACTAGAGGTCAAAAAGGTGAATGGTTAGCTTGTTTTACTGTGCTGTGGTTTGGTACCCACATCTGGGGCATTCATTACGTTATATTACTGTCAGCTCGGTCGCGAAATTCATACGCATAGTGACTTGTTGTAGGCTAGCTACTTACTCATATGCTTTGATTACTAAATCTGGATTTTATTACTGATATTATTGTTTTCTGTTAAACCTATAAACTCACCAACTTTGTGTTGACACTTTAGCATGTTTCTTTCAGGTTTTCAAGATACACACAATTAGGAACATCTCATTCATGCATTTATCATCATATGGGTCAAATGAACATTTACTATTTCTACGAACTTTATTTCATTGGTTTGCGCATGTTGCGCCAATTAAGAATTAAGATTTATTATGCTTCCGCAACTACTATTATGTTTACATTAATAACTCTGTCTTTGGAAATTTCAAATGTTAACTATAATTATGTTTTGTAATTGACGTGTCGTTTGGTGTAACTAGTGGATGAGATCCTGGTATGTCACACGCCTAACGGTAATACCCCGTTTGTGGAAATTGAGGGTGTGACAGATTGGTATCAGAGCCATTGGTTATAACTAAATCAACATTGCGTTTCATTTGCATTGCATTTAGACTATAGCCTGATGCCTTAGTTACATGCATGTAGACACGTTTAGCTTGTTAGCGGACCTTGTTTGCTTTGCTTTGCTGGATTGCTTGCTTTTGCTCATTCCAGTGAGCGTTTGACTACAGGGATGGTATCTTCATCTCCTTATGCTAAGTCTAGGGGAAAAGGCCAGTTCGTCCTGATTCCCCGTTGTTACCGCCTGTTCCTTAGCGCGAGTGACTTCAAGGTACTGCGAGTCACGAGAAGTTTAATTACGATTAATGATTTATCATACCTTTTACATTATACCTTTCAGAATAGGATACAATACCATTGGTACCTGACTTGGATGGTTCACCGGGAGCATGTTCTGCCTCCTGTTGAAATGCTTTCTCAAACGAGAGCTATTTCTGTCATATTCTCTTTACCTACCTTGAAACTTCTCTTCCCTGCCCTATGGAGCAGGAAAATGATACACTGGCGGTTATCATAGACATTGGGAGACAACTTATCAAGGTTACTTACGATAATACTATCATACCTATCTAACCTGAGTACATCGACGGTTTCTTATCCAAGTGAATATTTTCCTTACTGATTTCTTCATACAACCTTGGTTAATTAATCTTTGGTTTAAAGACAATATCTTTGATACTTCTATAGTTGATAACCCTCTGTACTTGACAAGGTATGTTAGCTCGGACAGGAGGAACCAAGGGTTACCATGCAAAGCAAATTACCATTACGGGTGCACACGTAATTGTAATTTGTCATGCATGAGAGGTCTGGCGAACTCTGTCGGGTGATAACGGTCATAGTCAGTACAAATTTTCATTTCTATACTTTGGGACATGAGAGTCTCAGTTTTCATAAGACTTCAATATTGATATGGAGACAATCCTTCATTTCTACTCGTAGGAAAGTTCTCATCTACCTCACGCCTTAATGAGATTCATATTATGGCATTAGTCCTAGTCTCTTTGAGGCGTTGCTCTTTCTAGCATTTTAGTGATCGTGCAATACTATCTATCTACAAAGTGCGAGGCCCTTAAAAGGTAGTAACGAAGTGATGATACTATCTGCATATGTATTTTCTAATCTTTGGATTAACCTTAAGACTTAGAGTCTTGACAGATTGAACATCCTAGTTTTCCTTTCATTTGGTATCTATTATGTTTCAATGTATGTTACGTTTCCCAATTGTAGGAGTCAACTTGGATTTTCCTGGTTGATTACAGTTGGCATATGATCGATTAGCAAAGTGTTGTGATGACCTCATCCATTGCCTCTCTATGTTTCCACTTGCAACAAGTGCATCTAGCATCATAATGGGCCATGTAATAAGAACATTTGTGAGCGCTGTAGGAAATTTGGTCATGCATTAAGAACCTTCGTGTGAACATCCCGGCCAAATCATCTCAACCACAAGAAGCATAAAGAGATGTTATGAGTGCGGACAATCTATGTGTTTCAACAGAAGCTATCCAAGGCTCAAGAAGAGGGAAAACCGATAGGAATGGTTGGTTTGTCTCAGTATATTTTGATTCTGATGTCGACGGAAGCTACGTATCCAATAAGTTTAGTAATCTGCTAGGGGTTGTTCCTACTGACTTAAGTTCTGAATTTACCATAGAGATAGCTGATGGTAGAATTACAGTGGCTACCCAGGTATATAGCCGATGTAATCTAGGCTTAGCTGGACATTCAAGCGATATGACTCTGATTTCCTGATACACGCTGTAGCTTTACTGTTGTGGTTGGTATCCAAGAACCAAACCGAGATCGTTTATGGAGACAAACTCATTAAGTTACCTCTTCTAGTGGCGAGACACTTGTTGTGGAAAGCGACAAGAGGGATGCTGCAATCAGCATCATCTTATACTTGAAAGCATAGGAATGTCTTCGGAAGGGATAATTCGACCTCCTGGCAGTAGTGACAGAAAATACAGTGGATGAGAGAGAGCATTGAAGACATTCCAGTTGTCAAAGACTTCCTAGAATTATTTCCAAAGGACTTACCTTTTCTTCCTCCACACAGGCAGGTAGAGTTTTAGATTGAGCTGACACCTGGAGCTGCTCTGATCACTCGGGCGCCGTACCGGTTGGCACCGAATGAATTACAGGAGTTATCTAAGCAATTGCAGTAATTGCTAGACAAGAGATTCACACGCCCCAGCTTTTCACCCTGGGGAGCTCCAGTACTTTTTGTGAAAAAGAAAGATAGAACTTTCAGGATGTGTATTGACTACCGGGAGTTGAATAAGGTGACGATCAAGAACAGATATCCACCTTAACACATTGATGACCTGTTTGACCAGTTGCAAGGATCAAGCTACTATTCCAAGATTTATCTGATATCAGGTTATCATCAGTTACGGGTTCGGGAGGAAGACATCCCGAAGACGGCATTCCGGACTCGCTCTGGACATTTTGAGTTTGCAGTTATGCCTTTTGGGCTGACCAATGCCCCAGCAGTTTTCATGGACCTCATGAACCGTGTTTGCAAGCCTTATTTGGATAAGTTTATCATTGTCTTCATTGATGACATACTAATCTACTCATAGAATAAGGAAGATCATGAGGAACATTTGAGAATCATTCTAGATCTGTTGAAGAATGAACAACTGTATGCAAAGTTCTCAAAATGTGACTTCTGGATGCGAGAAGTGCAATTTTTGGGCATTTGGTGAACGAAAAAGGTATACATGTAGATCCTTCAAAGATTGACGCAATCAAGGATTGGCCGATGCCAAAAACGCCTACTGAAGTACCACAATTCCTTGGTTTGGCGGGCTATTACATATGATTTGAAGGATTCTCTAAGTTAGCACAACCTTTGACTGCCCTAACCCACAAAGGAACCATCTACAAATGGGGAAACAAAGAGGAATAACCATTTCAAGCACTAAAGGACAAACTCTATAGTGCACCGATCCTAGTGTTGCCATAAGGGACTGATGATTCTGTGGTTTACTGTGATGCATCCATCTAAGGTTTAGGATGTGTGCTGATGCAACGCAACAATGTCATTGCTTATGCATCTAGATAGCTCAAGGTGCATGAGTAGAATTACACAACGCATGATCTGGAACTAGGAGCTGTAGTGTTTGCCTTGAAGATCTAGAGGCACTACTTATATGGAACCAAGTGCACGATCTATACAGATCACAAGAGCCTCCAGCATATATATGATCAGAAAAAGCTGAATATACAGCAACGATGGTGGTTAGAATTGCTCAATGATTACGATTGTGCAATTAAGTATCACCCGGGTAAGGCTAATGTGGTATCCGTCGCCCTCAGTCGAAAGGAAACACCAAACCCGTCGGGTTCGCGCATTGCAAATGACCATCCACTTCGATCTACCAGTGCAAATCAAGGCTGATCAATATGAGGCCTTGAAAGTTAAAAATCTAAAGGCAGAATCCATGCGGGGCATGGAGAAATAATTAGATATAAAGACCGATGGAATCCGTTATTTCATGGAGCGGATCTGGGTACCAAGATATGGGGACTTACAAGAGCTGGTAATGGATGAAGCACATAAGTCACGTTATTCAATTCATCCTGGTTCAGACAAGATGTACCAAGATCTGAAGGAATTCTACTGGTGGCCAAACATGAAAGCTGAGATTGCCACCTGCGTAAGCAGATGCCTACCTTATTCTAAAGTTAAGGTGGAATACCAAAGACCGTCTGGTTTACTTCAGCAATTGGAGATTCCAGTGTGGAAATGGGAGCAAATCTCAATGGACTTTTTCACAAAGTTACCTAGGACTCCCAGCGGATGCGATACCATTTGGGTTATAGTAGATCGCTTAACGAAATCCGCACATTTCCTGGCAATCCGAGAGACTAATCGAATGGACAAGTTGACATGAATTTATTTAAGGGAAATAGTCTCTCGGCATGGTGTGCCAGTATCTATTATATCTGATCGTGATGCTCGATTTATTTCTCATTTTGGCAGTCTTTACAACGATCATTGGGAACATGGCTGGATATGAGCACTGCGTATCATCCACAAACCGATGGTCAAAGTGAGCATACGATACAGACACTAGAAGATATGTTGCGTGCCTGTGTGATCGATTTCGGTAGCTGTTGGGAAACTCATCTACTATTGGTTGAGTTCTCCTACAATAACAATTATCACACCTCGATCAAGGCTACACCATTTGAGGCACTGTATGGACGTATGTGCCGATCACCTGTCTGTTGGGCAGAAGTTGGAGAAAGCCAACTTACGGGTCCTGAACTCATGCATGAAATGACCGAGAAAATCATACAAATTTGTAACCGTATGGCAGCAGCACGTGATCGATAGAAGAGCTACGCAGATAAACACCGTAAATCATTGGAATTTCATATTGGTGACAAGGTACTTCTGAAAGTCTCACCTTGGAAAGGTGTAATCCGGTTTGGGAAACGGGGAAAGTTGAATCCAAGTTACGTGGGACCATTTTCAAAAGGATTGGTCCAGTAGCCTATCAGCTGAATTTACCTGAAAAGCTCAGTGGAATACATAATGTGTTTCACGTATCGAACATGAGGAAATGTTTAGCCGATGAAACACTAATTGTACCCTTGGAGGAACTAGAGATTGATGAACAATTTCGTTTCTTTGAAGAACCAGTGAGATTATGGATCGAGAAATCAAAACTCTAAAGCGTAGCAAGATTCCTATTGTGCGCGTTAGGTGGAATTCAAAGCGTGGACAAGAGTTTACTTCGGAACGCGAAGATCAGATGAAAAAGAAGTACCCACAACTATTCAAAGATCAGGCATCCCCTTGTTAAGGTATTGTTCTTAAGATGATTCCTTACATTTCTATGTTTTGGATTTGTTTCAATATCCTAGAAACCATACCCAAAGCAAGCTTTTAAACACATTTCTGTCATCCAAGTTGAACTAGTTGTTTGTTCTAATTTTCGGGACGAAAATTCCTTCAACAAGGGGATGATGTGACAACTCAAGTTTTCATGTTAACATTGTGCCGTTATCCAAACCCTCTTCGATATTGTACAATTAATAAACTTTATCTAGTAAAATTTAAATAGTTATAATGACAATTTTTATTATAATTACATAACAATTTATTACCCAAAATGCCAATCATGAGAACTAGGGGGGTTAGAATGCAAATTCAAATGGTATTAAAGCAATCCATCATAACCTCCCTCCCTTCCTCACGATTTCAATTGCAAACCCTAAGCAGCCTTATAACCATCGGCCGACGACGAATCTCCAACTCCCAGAGGCGGTTTTGTGGGTAACCGTGATTCTCACCGTGGGCCGCCCTATTACCGGGACTCTCACCGTGGCAAATTTCCCCGGAAACCTTCTTCGCAATCTAGTGACACCGCAATCAACCGCGAGTACCCGACGATAGTGAACGGTGATCTAAACAGCCCCGTACCTCTTTCGGTAAGATTTCTCATTCATTACCTTTGTCTATTGGCTGCGGTTTCGCGTTCGGGGCGCCATGATCGAGTTGGTTTGGTGTTTGTGTGTATATGCTTTGTTCTGTTATGCTCCTGCATGTTGTATAGGTGAGCATGCCCTGCGATGTATAGTGTTTTGCATGGTTTCTTATAGCATGTGTGTTATGTATATGTGCCTGTATGTTTGGGGTTGCGGGCTCCGCATTGGGGAGCAGTTCGGTTGCGTTTTTGTCGGGGGGAGGGGTCGTAGATAGTGTCCTTGGGTTGTGTGTGGGTGTGTATACCCATGGATGTGTATGCATGAGTATCGAGGTAAATGTTGTGTTGGTGCGTGTGTTCTGTTTTGTGTGTGTGCGTGAAGGTTAATTGTTTGGTGTTTCTGCTATGTGTGCGTATTCTGGCATGTATGTTTAAGGGTGTGTTGGTGTGATTGGTATGTGTCTTCATATTGTGTGTGGTTATGCTATGCGTTGCGTGAAGAGGGGTTAGACTTGTGTGCATGTGGGTTTAGAATGTGCATGTATATGGATGGTGTGTTTGAATTTCTTATGCATGTATTAATATATAGTTATGGTTGGTGTGTGCAAGCAAAATATTCATGATATGCCTGTGTGTGTAATGTAGGTAGATATATAAATATGTGTACGGAGATGATTTGGGTTGTGAATCCCGATTTTCTGTGGACTCTCATGGGTCATATTTGTTGCATGAATGTGTAATAATTGTTCATATGTGTGTGCAATTTATGCCACATTAGATTATATGTGTTTAAAAAAACAATTATATTATGTGTGTATTATAAATATATACATATATATAAATATATATATATATATATATATATATATATATATATATATATATATATATATATATAAATATATATATATATTTTTTTTTTTGGGGTGTATGAATTTATATGTATAAACCATAAGTGTGTTATGTATGAGTCGTTACGCGTTTGTGATGTGTCGATTATGTGTTCTAAGTGTATGGGTTTATTATAAAAAGGCATGTAATTAAAATATAAAAAGAGTAATTTTGTTATACATGATAATTGGGTTTTATGCAATTGAAGTGAATGAAAAATAACAAACGATATATAGCCTACATTGTAACCGAGTCGTAGAACGCGAAACCGTATGATCCATTGTTAGTATTTAATATTTAATATTAATTATACAATAAACGTGAATCCAGGTTGTTCGGGAACTTAATCGCTCATGTTTACGCTAATTGATTTTTTGTTCATTTAAGGTGAGTTTACAGCCCCATTTTTCATACTATACTCTCTTTTGGGGGAGAGAAACATGCTGCTTTTATAAACTGTACGTTACTTAGATTTGTAATACTGTATATACTGGTTTACTATTATGAAACCACTGCGCCTCATTCGGACCGTTAATATGGTATTAGCGAGGTGATTGTTAGTAGATCTACTGGGTTCGACAAACCCCGCCCGGGCTAGTCGCGCTAGCTTGATTGGAGGTCAAACGGGTGAATGGTTAGCCTGTTTTACTGTGCTATGGTTTGGTACCCACAGTCAGGGAATTCATTACATTATATTACTGTCAGCTCGGTCGCGAAATTTATACACATAGTGACTTGTTGTAGGCTAGCTACCTACTCATATGCTTTTATTACTAAATCTGGATTTTATTACTGATACTTATTGTTTTCTATTAAACCTATGAACTCACCAACTTTGTATTGACACTTTAGCATGTTTCTTTCAGGTTTTCAAGATGTGCACGATTAGAAACATCTCATTCATGCATTTTTCATCATATGGGTCAAATGAACATTTACTATTTCTACGAACTTTATTTTATTGGTTTGCGCGTATTGCGCCAATTAAGAATTAAGATTTGTTATGCTTCCGCAACTACTATTATGTTTACATTAATAACTCTGTCTTTGGAAATTTCAAACGTTAACAATAATTATGTTTTGTAATTGACGTATCGTTTGGTGTAACCAGTGTCTGAGATCCTCGTATGTCACACGCCTAACGGTAATACCCCGTTTGTGGAAATTGAGAGTGTGACATTTAAGTTGAGTTATCAACCCAAGCCGATATGGTCTTGGGCTTGCCAAATTTATCAACAATGGTAAATTTTTTAAAATGAAGTGTATTCACATCAGGCTTCTTTTGCTGTTTAAATTTACTAATTCTGTTTTTAACAATAGCGTTTTTCAAGATCATCATCAAGATAATTCAAACTATCAGAAGAAACATTTTTTGAAAAGTTTGGATTACCAAACTTTCCACTGTTCATTCTTACAGATCATGGAACGAATTTTCTTTGATTATACTGCTTTGATTTTACAGCATAAAAATCATCATAATCAGAATAATTTCTTCGAAAAGATCTCAAGCCTAAGGAAGGTTGTTTTGTCAATCTTTGAAAACCAACACTTTGATTTATTTGAAATTGTGGATTGACATATCCATTCCTTAAATGTGGATTAACATATCCATTCCTCGGCGAGTTCTTTCTTAAGTAGCAATTCTCAGTTTTGTGAGTTATTTCATCAAAATAGGTATAATATTTATTGAAATAATAACCAGCTGTTGAATGGTTTTTCATATTACATATGTGACAATACCTGTTAAAGAAACATTCTTCAGTCTTATGATTGTACATATCACATATTTCACAGTACCTTTGTTGAAATTTAAACAACTGTTGATTAACTTTAGATGTGGAAGCCACATTTGATCCTTGTTTTGATTTAGGAGTTACAAAGTTAATCTGTTGTTTTTGATTTGAGAATTTGTTCTTTTGATATTTGGGTTTTGACTTTTGTTTATTAACACCATTCATAGATTCTTTAGATACAAATCTTTTATTAACAGCGGAAGACTTTAGACCTGAACCTGTTTTCAGATCAGAGTTAGATTTGTTCTTTGAATTTGATTTGATTTCAGGAATTATGTTCATATCAAAAGTACCTGCAGACAAAAATTTCACTGGTTTAAACTGATTAGCTTGATTTGTTCTTTGTTTTGATTGTTCTGAGAGGAGTTGGATTTAGCATTTTTCATTCTCTTCTTTGATTTCTTGATCTTGATGATCTTTGTTTGCTTTGGGATTAAACATCTTCAGTAGAAGATTCTTTTGCATTTTCTTTATCTTTTTGTTCTTTCTGCCACTTAATAAAGTTTGGATTGTTTAATCCATAAGAAAATGAATCTTCAGATGTTACTTCATCTAGTTTTGCTTTCTCTTTATTCTTTGAGTTTTCTTTGTCATTCTTAACAATGATTTCTTCAACAACATGCTCTTTGGGAACAAACATTTTCATATTCTTTGGTTGTGGTTCGTAAGATTTAACTTTCACTAGATGACTATTTTTAATCTTTTTAGAACCTTATTCCTCAAATATTTCAACATTTGTTTTCTCTTCATCACTTTCAGAATTCTTTTTCTTGTTTTGAAATGCTTTTAGCTTAGCTTTATTTTCAGGTGAGTGATCATGTGTGTTAAATTTTTCTGGCAGAGTGTTTATGATAGATTCAGGCATTGGTTCATGTGTAAATCCTAGACCTGTTTTGTTTTTGTCTTTTCTCTCACTTACCAACTATTCTACAATAGTTTTAGAACTTTTAACTTTAGCTTGATCCACATGAGTTGCAGCATGAGATATTTTTTCATCTTCTAAATTTTTAGTCATCTCCTCAAGTTGTTTTTTAACAATTTCAAGTTCTTTTAGAGTTTTGTTCCATGAGGTTTGTAGAGATAGGATATTTTCATCAGAGACTTTGTGATCATTTTTCAGTTTGTTGTGCATTATTACTTCTTGTTTAAGTTTATCATAGATCTTATATGAATATGTTTTGTAATGCTCAACTTGATCAAAACATGCTTTTATGCACATTTTCTCTCTGACTTCAACAGGAATTTCAGGATAACTTGAAGATGAAGTCTCAGAGTTAGATGATGGATTCTCAACCTTTGGTTGGTCAGACTGAGCCATAGGTGCAATCTCTTCTGAATCCTCTTTTGGGTCAGATTTGTCACTCCAATCATAGTCTTCATCATCATTTTCTGAATCACCATCAGTCTTAGGATCATTATCTTTAGACCAGTCTTCATTTTGAATATCTACAACAAGAGATAAACTAAAGGTTAGATAAGCCATAAATTGTTCAGCATAAGCACTCCAGTCATATCCATCTTTGATGCTAACAACAAGAGCTTTCTTTGGCTCTTCAGATGATTTTGATTTATCTTTAGGTTCTGGCGTAGGAAGACTCTGATAAGGCTTTTGAGTGGTCTTCTGATACTGCTGATGATATCTTTGACTGCTAGAACCTGCTTGACCATTTTCTCCTTGGTTTCTGGGAGCTTTACATTCTCTTGAGAAATGACCATAACTGTTGCAGTTGAAACACCTTGACTTTGATTTATCAAAGCCAACAGTTTTGTTAGCACTGGGCTTGTAGTTCCTGTTAACATAAGAGTGTTTCTGTGTTCTGTAAGCAATCATCACCATCTGCCAATTCAAGTCCATCTCTTCCACATCATCAGGATCCATCTCAAACAAATCCTGCAAAACATGATCTAATTGGGTTAGATGACTACCTTGATAACTTGAAAACTTGCCATAAAAGCAGTAAAAGCAGATTTTGACTCATCATCCTGTAAAAGGATATTAATAACATCTTTAACTTTGCTAGTTCTAATAGAGTTAGAAGATGAAGTCTCAGTTTAAGATTTAGGAGTTTGAGTTTTAGGAGGAGACTGAGTTTGAGGTTGAGTTGTATAAACATGAGCGCTTGTATAAGAAGAATCTGTAAAGAAACCAGCTTAAATGAACAAATCACCCTCGTTTTCTGGTGAGTTATCATCTTTTGCCAGAAAAGCATTCTCCACTGTGTTAGCTGGAGATGCAACATACTTATACTGAGACATTGAAGAAGCTCTATCATTGTTTCTGGAGCTCTTATCAATCTCAACTTATTCAATCTTGGCAATCAAAAGATCTAGATCCATAGGAAACTTTTCAGTATGCTTTAACAGAGTAACTGTTTGTTTCCATGAAGATGAAAGAGCATTGAGAAGTCTGTAATTTAGATCTTTGAGATCATTTTTGATACCAGCAGTTGACATCTCAGTAGTTAGTTGCACAAATCTGTTCATCATTTGATTAATTGTTTCCCTAGAAAGATGCTCAAATAACTCCAATTGCCTCTTGAGTTTCTGCTTTTCGAGATCTTATAACTTTTTACCACCTTCACAAATGATCTTCAAAGCCTTGTACATAGTGTACCCAGTTTGATAACCATCAAGTCTAGTCAAGACTTCCAATGGCAATCCCTTGCACATCAATGAGTAAGCTTTGATGTTATTCTTAACCTTTCTTAAGTCATCACCTTGCAGACCATCCTCTGGATAAGGTTCTGGAGAGTCTTTTGTATACACAACTTCTCTATCAGGACCATCAGATGTAATTGGTATATATGGTCCTTTCTCTATTGACTTCCACAAGTCAATGTCAATAGAGTTCAGATGATGCTTCAATTTTAGAGACCAGTTCTTGAAATCAGCTATGTTTTTGAGCTTGGGAACCTTTTTCTCAAAATCTTCAGACTTAACCATTTTGTATTTTTGAATTTAAGAAAATGACTTGTTTTAGTTGTTTCTAAGTTTTGAAATAAAATTATGAAATGAAAATATTTTTGGATTTTAGTTGTTGAAAAAATTTCTAAGTGTTTACTGATAAGTCTGAGTGTCCAAGCGCCTAAATAGTTATCAAGCGCCCAAACAGTGGTGAAGTGTCTGAATAGTTCTTAAACGGCTGACTTTGAGGTAGAAACACCTAAGGGAATGCCTTAGTTGAATTCTAAAAACGCCCAGCTGGTGATGCGCCTGAACAGTTGTCAAACGCCCGAACAGTTGTCAAATGCCTGGGTTAAAAACGCCTAAACACTCCTCGTGCGCCTAGAATTACTTGGTTTCAAAAAAGTCTCAATGTGACCAAACACTCACAATGCATCCCAATAGTGGTCAAATGCCTGAACTGAAAACGCCTACACAAACAGTTGTGATGCGTCTAGACACTTGGTCAATTTTCAGCAGTTTTTCAACCACATGCGCCTAATTCATCTTCTCCAACAAACTCAGATCTTATGAAAATCTTCAAAACTTGTTCAATTGATTTAAAAACTTCCAATTAGGTAGTAATTAGGTCGATTAACAATCCTCAATCTTCAATTTGATCAAACAACAACTACAAATTAGTTTTCTGATTCAATTGAAGTCGGAAAATTAAAGAACACAATTCATACACAAATCTGATCAATTACTCAGATCTGAACGAATTACAAACCAAATTGTGATTCAACTCATGTTTCTATGGATGAAACACAACTGAAAACAACAATTAATTGATCAAATTGCAATCAATCACAGATTTCAAGTGATTCAAAGAGCTCAATAATGTCGATAAGCTCTGATCACTGAACCGAAGGCTCTGATACTAATTTATCGGTTCAAAAGGATTGAATCTATGATGACATCGTAAAACAATGATCAATTCAAACACAAAGTAATCAAACACATGCAATTTCATCAAAAAATCATAGATTTCATTGATAGCAAATGCACAAGATACAATGTGTAAGGGTTACAGGATAGATTTGTGAATCACTTACTGTATTCGATCTAATGTCTTCGATCGCTTCTATGTCTCTATACTATGACAAAAAAACATAAAGACAATGTGTAAGGGTTACAGGATATTTATACTATCAAGAAACAAAGGAACATATATTTACAAAATAAGTCCCTATACTATGATAAAATAACACGTAAAGACAAAATGTTAATCTTCCAAGAGCTTCAACAGTAAGTCCATAATTACAGTGGCCAGTTGTGATTAGCCACTTACTTTACCCCAAGCATTTCCTATCCTGACTACACCAGTATCCAAATCTGCTAAGAGCACATAAATCAGATAGCACGCGCACATAATACCGGTTAACCTTAAGAAAGTAAATTACATGATGGCACGTAGCTACTTGGGCTGGCATCCCTCCATCCGGTCCCATTCTCAGTTTAAGTTTAGGTTTTCAAAATATTTACCCATTTCTCTTAAACTTTGGCTCTGATACCAACTTGTAAGGCCCCGTTCCAAGGAACCCCACAGTTGGTCAATCACAACCTTATTTATGTCAAAACATATTAATATTTATTAAGTAAATAAAATATTGCAGCGGAATAATTCATCAAAAACCATTTCATGCTTTAATAAATACATTTGCCAAGTAATACATCGTCATTTAAAAGATTACAAAATATCACTTTGTTGTATTACAAAACAACCTCATTATTATTGCATGAGATGGATGCCAGTCTTTGCCCGCCAAGTAGCTTCACCCTCGTGCCATCCTCAGCAACAAGCTACCTGCCAACCGAAAATACATACAAAGTCAGCGTTGCTAAGTGAGTTCTAGTTTTATATAATAAAATACTTCACCTTTAGTAAAAATCTTTCCTTTACTTTCATTCGTGATCACACAACATACATATATCTTGATAATTACATTATTATCTTTCAACATTTTTCATTTATTTCATACTTTCATCATTATCTTTCACTTTCATCTAGACCAATGTCATATGCTATGCCCCAAACATTATGCACGAAGCGGGTACTGGGCCGAAGTCTATAAATAAACCCCTAACATTGTGCATGAAGCTGACTCCAGTACCGGGGCAAGCGACAAGGGTCCCGTTTCATACATATTGGTCAATCACAAAGATTGACCCCTGTGTGCATGCTCATGGGTTAGCTAAACCGCACACATTTGAGCTAACACCCCCTCAATGAGTTTTGAACCTTTTTTCAGTTGCTTGCAAGACTTTACATTCTTTCATTAGGTTCCACTTCAATAATAATGTCTTTCACTTTCATTATATAATACTTTATGTACAAGAGCATTAACAAACCACGTAAAGTCACGTAATAATATGTAATAAGGAACATCAATAACAGACCAAAACATGCATAACATGAACAAACATAACCCACCAAAACATTCCAGAGCTTAATCATTAATTTCCATTTTCCCAAAATTTCAAAAAAATTCTAAGGCAACTTAGGCGCATGAGCACTATGTGGGCGCATGGGCACTATGCAGGCGCACAGACAGTTGGGCGCATGGGGAAAAACTTAAGTGCATGGGAGAAGCTTAGGCGCATGGGTACTATGCAGGTGCATGAGTACTATGCAGGCGCATGGATACTTGGGCGCATGGGAAACTTAGGCGCATGGGCAAAAACTTGGGCGCATGGGCAGTTTGGGCGCATGGGCACTATGCCAGTTCTAACTTATGCTAATTTCAATTCCCGATCAACACCCTAACATATTCCTAGCCCAAATCTAGCATACTAAGCTCATAAAATAAGCATACAACCATATAATTCAGTCAAACATTCACAAACACACATACCCACATAAACAGGGGAACACATACGGTTTACATATTGTAATTTGCAAAAACAATAATTTACATGCATTTCAACCCCAAAAACAAGTTTAAAACAGAAAAACCGGGGATCTAGAACTCACCTACAACAGCCTTCGTAAAACTCCTCCAAACTCGAGAGCACTTGGAGTTCAAACACCTAAACACACCAAAAACACACAACCGAACACAGAGAAACACATAAGACTCGGTCCACAAGCTGAAAATTCAGCTGAAACCAAACAAAACACACAAAAACTTACCTTCTAGCCGATTCTTCTTCTTCTTCTCTCTAAAATCGATGGAAGCTTTGCTTTCATTCTTTTCTGCGATCGAAGGTAGTTGGTGAGCAGAGGGAGTGGACGGCCACGCCAACTTTTTAAACATAATAATAATAAAGTTTGCCTCTTGCATAACTTTAACCCCTCAACTTGGGTTATTTCACCTTTCTTTCTTTATACTTATCTTTTCTTTTTTTTTCATTAAAAATTTCTAGGTGTTACAAGTGGATATCGATTTTTAATCGTGACCTTCTTCAATTCTTGACACTCGATGCACATCCTCAAAAGTTTCGTCTTTCTTTTTGACAAATAAGTCTGACACTCCCCATGACTATGCATATGTTAATTTTGGTTATGAGTGATGCCTACAAGTTATATACTAGGTTCAACAAGATGATAAACTGAAGCTTTCCAAATCACAATCACATCCGACTGAAGATCTCATTGTACAAGTTTAGAGACCAAGTTGATTGTAAGATAATATCAGAAGATTATAAGGCTGATGCAACCAAAGAAGCCAAAACAACCAAGGGTCTTCCTGCATGCATGCACTGGACGTACAAGGTAGAAGTGCTTTGGAAGTTTTACACTTTACATCAGAAAATACTCTTAGTGTAAAGTCTTCCGAAATCAAAGTCCAAATCATCAGAAGCCAAAGATGAAGTCTACCGAAACTTCAGAGAAAAAGTCTTCCGAAGCCATTTTGCCGTGAAGATTGATTTTCTTCGAAGACAGAGAAGACATGCTTTCACTGATCTACTTTACATAACGCTGACACACTTTCTGCTGCAACTCTGAAGACTCACCAACTTGTATGAGTTGGTGAAAAGTCCATGCTTTTGTAAACAGTAGAATAAGGTCTTTATCTGTAACTTCCTACTTTTGTACCTGTAAACCTATTTATATTAGAAAAGGGTGTGAGCTATGGCATGTCATAGTCACTAGTCAAAAGGCAATCTGCCTTTTGACTCTACATTGATCTTATTGTCTAGATTAGTGTTTCCAACTCTCTTCCTAAGTATTGACGGTTGTAGGATGTAGTATAAAGTGTCTCAGGTCCTTGTAATTCGAACATGCTTTGTAAACACTTTAATAGAACTTGAGGGCAATATACAGCATCCTTGAAAACCATACTTGTTTGTTCTTGTTCTTAGTTCTGTCTCACTACTTACTTGTGTTCTTAATACTATCATACTCAAATCCAGTTCCCTATTTGAACTATTAAGGGTTCTAAACCTCTCCTCATTATGAGACTGATTTTATTGACCACCCTTCACACGGTCCTGCAATTGGTATCAGAGTATTTTAGGGCTGATATCATGTTTGCCACATGCATCTGTAGGCTGCCCCAAGCTCCAAGAAAGTGGTATGAGACACTATCTCAGTATCTCTATCAACATGGTTACAAGAGAGGTACTATAGATGGAACTCTCTTCATTAAAGGGACAGGGAATGACTTAATGCTGGTTCAAGTATATATGGATGACATTATCTTCGGGTCAACTAATCCAAAGCTCTGCAAAGACTTTGAGAGGCTGATGAAAAACAGATTTGAAATGAGTGCCATGGGAGAACTTAATTTCTTTCTAGGAATTCAAGTGAAGCAAGTTGACAATGGCATCTTCATAAGTCAGTCAAAGTATGTACAAGACAAACTTACAAGATTTAACGTGACTGATTGTAAGGTTGCTAAGACACCCATAGCAAGAAACCACTCCCTTGGACTGATCTTGAGGGGGAGTGCGTAGATGAACATCTTTATAAGGCTATGATTAGGTCTCATATGTACCTCATAGCCAGCAGGCCTAATATCATGTTTGCCACATGCATCTGTGCAAGATATCAAGTGAACCCTAAGTTGTCACACTTGGTTGCTGTCAAAAGGATTCTTAAATATCTCAAAGAGTTCTGACTTCAATCTGTATGCTTATACAGATAGTGACTATGGTGGTTGCAACATGACTGCAAGTCTACATCAGGGGGATGTCAATTCCTTGGTGGAAGGATTATCTCATGGCAATGCAAGAAACAATCATGTGTCTCTGCATCAACTGCTGAAGCGTAATACATTACTACTACAAGCCGTTGTGATAACTTGAGAAGGGAATAATCAAACTAGTCAAAGTTAACACAAATGAATAATATGCTGCTCTGTTCCCTTAGGCCTTTGATGAACAGAGATTCAAATATCTTGTATCAGCTATTGAGATGATTAACTTTAAGTAGATTTTCTTAAAACTTAAATCAACTTTATTTCTAAAACCTGTATGTCCTAAGTTGTCTATTTTATCACCTTCATAAGTCCAGATTTAAAAGTTTTCTATCCTTCGGAAGTTGCCTTCGGAAGAAATTTATGTCTTTAAATCAAATAACTACTTATAAGAAATTTACCTTCGGAAGAAATTCTGAAGAATATCTTCCAAAGCTTAAATATGCTTCTAAGTACTTGCATGTATTTGAGGTACAAATATCTTCCGAAAGTAATTAAGTCTTGGAAGATTTATTCTCTTTAGAGTAAAACTCCCAACTCTTAATATCTTCCGAAACCAAATATGTGTCGGAAGAAAAACTCTCTAACTATTTTTCTTCCAAAGCCAATTTTCACAGTTCTTAAGAATATCTTCCGAAGCCAAATTGGCTTCAAAAGCTTTTTCTCAAAACTTCTGAAGCAAAATTATTTTCGGAAGATTTTCAACTTCCAAGAAAACTACCTTTTTGGGCACTTTTTCAGAGGTGGGACCAACATCTGGATTTCAAAGTTTATCCTTTTATTTAACTTTGTCTCAAATCTATTTCATATATATTCTCACAACGGTCCCCTTCTTCTCACTGTCCTCTTCATCTGCATTTCTCTAACCTAATTTCACCCACAAACCTCCTTCGTTCTTATCTTCCTTCATCTTAAAGTCACCTCAAATGGCCAACCTTAACAGCAGAAACCAACCCGATTTTTCCATGCATCTTCACAGGCAACATAATCAGGTTGCTCTGTTAGACTCTGAGAAAGATCCAGATTTCTCAGAGGTTTGTCGTTACCTTTCTTTGTCCAACTACTTCACCTCCCTTACCATTGATCCTACTCCCTATGAGGATCACTTGTTCGAGTTCTGGTAGACCTGTGAAGAGGTCACCATGGACGGGGAGAAGGCACTGTCTGTCATAGTGAAGGGGAGGACAATCTTCATCACTCCGCCCACCATATACACACATCTTCAGCTGGATGATGTAGAAGGTGGCTTGTCCTTTCCCAAAGCTGCAGTCAACCACTCCTTTAGGCAGATGGGCTATAAGGGTGACTTTGCAGTGAAGACCTTCAGGAAGGGGAAGGTCTCCTCTCAATGGAAGTACCTCCTCCATGTTGTCATACACAGCTTGTCCAACAAGCATGGAGGATGGGACCAGATTCTAGAAGACCTCTCCTTTATAGTCGATGGGATGGTTCAGGGGGTCAAGTTCAGGCATTCTCAATTTGTATATACCAATTTGCTTGTTAACTTAGACTCCCTAGAGTATTACATGCTCCTTAGATATGTTCAGTACATTCTTAATTGTGAACTAGGCACCCAGTTGAGGGGAATAGGTAATATTCTAAAACTGGGACAGATGAAGCCCGACATCTTCATAATAATAAGTAACCCAACTGCTGGCTTCTCCGGGGTAGAAACAGCCCTAGTCTAAAATGCTTGAGCTCATTGCTCAAGGTGGCAACCTAGCAACCCCAGCTAGTGTTGAACCCACACCTTCCACCTCCCAACCACAAATATAGCCCGCAATAACCATCACCTACCAGAGAAAAACCAAACAAACCCTGCCCATGCTATTCAGCTTGTGCATGCTCCCATATCACTAACCATGCATGAGGAAGTGGACACTCGAGCTCCCACTTCCCATGAGGAGCAAACCACTCCCATCTCTCAAATGATCAGTGCTGAGGTTCCTTTTGCTCAGCCCGATGAGCTCACAACCCCAACAGCCTTAAGCCTTTACTCAGAGTCTCAACACTCTAGTGAACAATCTTCCGGGGACAGTTACCATCCACAGTCGCTGGAACTCAACCAACCAATTCCCATCCTTGACTTATATGATGATGAAGACATGGGCTTTAGTTAGTACCATGAGTCTCTCTTCTCCACCCCTACTCAAGGAGAGACAAGTACCCCTGTCTCACCCATGTCTAGCCCATATCATCCACCTCCCCCTGAGATGGATCTTCCTGAATCTATTCAGGAAATCCATATGGAAGAGGCTCTCACTTTAGAAAGTGATTACATCAGTCAAGTCTTGACCATGGCAACCCAACCTCTTGACACTTCTCTTGAAGTTGTCATGATGCAAAGGAAATCCAGCAGCCAAGAACACTATGCTGGTGATGAGGAAGAAGACATTAGTCCTATTCTCTCATCCCCTCATGATTCTTTTAATGAAGATGAGGGGAGTTTGAAACTAATGGTGCACACATTTACTAAAACTTGCACCTATTTAGTCTCTAAGATTAGTCACCTGGAACCTCAGGTGACTATCTTACAAAAGAGAGTCAATGACCAGCAACTTGAGATCACCAATCTCAAGGGTAAGCTAGCTAAGAGACCACTAAGAACAACTCAACCAGGTCCACAAGAACCTATGAATGTGATAGACTCAACCCCCAGCTCACTTATGCAAGAAAGTGATGCTACCAAAAAGGGGCAAAAAGTCAGAACAGTCATAAAACCTAGGAGTTCTCCTCAAAGTATGGACTTAGAGGATTTACCACCCTCACTTGCAATAGTCCATACTCAGCAACCTCCTCAAGTCCATATTGATATGGACTCACTCACATACATCCTATTTAAGGAGGGTATACCCAGAGCCATGTCTACCCCATCTTTTCACTCTGAGAACCCAATCTTGGGATGGAGGTATGACATAGAAAGAAGGGCTTTTGTCATCTCTAGAGCTCAGGGTCAACAAGAGATCTTCAATTTTACAAACCTGAGTTTCTATGAGTTCATCCATCTGGTTGATCTTCCACTTGTCAACCCAAGCCAAAACAGACAAGCTGAGAGATTAGCAGATTGGATTCAAGGAAAGGTGCTTGAAAAGTTCAAGATGAGATCAAAATTATATAGATAGAGGCTAGCAGGTGAGATTTTTGGTCAACTGGATGTTGAGGTGGACCCTTAGATTAGCTTCGAAGGGAAAGCCTTGACTGAAGGCCCAGAAGTTAAGCCTGTAAACCTTGAGACAGGATCTCCTTTAACACCCAGTACCCTCAGCGAGGCACCAGCTGGTGAAGGTACTTCACATCCTCTCTCTGGCTAGAGCTTGATTGTTGAACCAAGCAATGAAGGGCAAAGCTCTCTCCACCCTGAGACACCAAGGCCTGTGCGTGATAAAAGGAAGAGGAAAATGACCTCTGAGTAGTCAGAGGAGGATAAGAGAGAGAAGAAGAGGAAGCTAAGGGGATAGAGTTTAGAAGGGTCCTCAGGCTTCATGCAAGCTGCTATCCGGGCTGCCCCCAGGCTAAACACTTAAGATGATGAGTTGAGGGCAGCCAGGCTAAACTACCTGGGGACCAGGAACTATAACATTGATGAACTCATATCTCTCCCCTTAGAAGAGTTGAATGAGCTGGCTGACACTGAGTTGTCAAAAGAGAGGAGGGAGGCAGAGGATGCAGCATTGCTCCTCAAGATCAAGAAAGAAAGGAGACTAAAAAGGCTCTACAAACATGCTCCTGTCCTCTTCCTAGTTCAAGAAAGTACTGAGACAGAGACTGTGGCAGCTGCACAACCTCAGGTAGACAAGGAAGCTGAAAGATTGAATATGATCAACTACCTGAGGGCCACATGACTCTATCAGGCAGCTGCACTTCTTTCTTTATCCTTTGAGTACATTGAATTTGAATATCTAAAGCAGCTGGAGGAACAAGCTACAAAAGAAAGAAAAGCTTCTAAACGAAAGCTAAGGGAAGAAGCTACAAGGTTAAGGGCCATCATCCATAAAAGCCAAAAGAAGTCTGAAGACAAACAAAGGATGATGAGCTTCTTGAAGCTGTATGGATTCTCTAGAAGGAGGCTTGGTCCTATGTCTCTATCCACTATGGATGAGCATATAGAAGTGATCAAGCAGAAGATCAAAAAGGGAGAGCCTGTAGACTTGCATTCTCTACCAATTCCAGCTCAACATGAAGTTGAGGTGAAGGTTGAATCCCTTGAGACAACACAACCTGATCATATAGCTGCATCTCAGCCAACTTCGTCTTCTGATCTGCAACAGGGTTCTCTTCTCTCTTCATCTGAACCTGTGAGAGAAGAGATCCCAACTAAGAGGAACACAACAGAACAATCTGGTGCTGAAGACCAGTCATCTCAGTTGAAAACTTTAAAGAAGAGGAAAAGGATGGCCAGGAAAAGTGTTTCAAAGAAGAAGAAGACCAAGGCATCCACCTCCACAGCTCAGGATGAGTCAGAGCATCCTGAGGTAGTGCATGAAGAGGCTGCTCAACCAAATCCTATTCAAGTAGAGCCTCTTGCCATTGGAAGACCCATCTTGTTTTGTAGTTTTACTGCTAATCCGGCAGATGGTATGTCATCAGAGATCAAGGAGGTCAAGATGTCTATTTCTGGCAAGATATGTTTGATCTTCCTCTACATGATCTCTATGATATGAGAAGATACTATAAGATTCTAAGGGATCCTGACCAGATGATGAAGAGAGGCTTGGTCTTGATCATGATGAGGACTATCAACATCTGAAGAACTTCTCTATTTTGGTAGCATCAGCCTAGGGGGAGTTTGTAAGATAATATCAGAAGATTATAAGGCTGACGCAACCAAAGAAGCCAAAACAACCAAGGGTCTTCCTGCATGCATGCATTGGACGTACAAGGTAGAAGTGCTTCTGAAGTTTTACACTCTACATCAGAAAATACTCTAAGTTCAAAATCTTCCGAAGCCATAGTCGAAATCTTCCAAAGCCAAAGATGAAGTCTTCCGAAGTGATTTTGTTGTGAAGACTGATTTCTTTTGAAGACAGAGAAGACATGCTTTCTCTGATCTACTTTACATAAAGCAGACACACTTTCCGCTGCAACTCTGAAGACTCACCAACTTGTATGATTTGGTGAAAAGTCCATGCTTTTGTAAATAGTAGAATAAGGTCTTATCTGTAACTTCCTACTTTTGTACCTGTAAACATTTTTATATTTGAAAAGGATGTGAGCTATGGCATGTCATAGTCACTAGTCAAAAGGCAATCTGCCTTTTGACTCTATATTGATCTTGTTGTCTAGATTAGGGTTTCCAACTGTCTTTCTAAGTATTGACAGTTGCAGGATGTAGTATAACGTGTCTCAGGTCCTTGTAATTCAAACATGCTTTGTAAACACTTGTAATAGAACTTGAGAGCAATATACAGCATCCTTGAAAGCCATACTTTTTTTGTTCTTGTTCTTAGTTCTATCTTACTACTTACTTGTGTTCTTAGAGTCATCATACTCAAACCTAGTTTCCCATTTGAACTGTTAAGTGTTCTAAACCTCTCCTCATTGTGAGACTAATTGTATTGACCACCCTTCAGACGGTCCTATAATTAAAGAAGAAAAAGAATACAAGACAAAGGTGCCGCTTGTATACTCATGTGATAACTATTATTGTACAAGAATTCCATAAGTGGTAAATGATCATCCCAACTTTCATCTAAATGTATCACACAAGCTCTTAGCATATCTTCGAAGGTTTGAATAGCTCTTTCACTTTGTTTGTGTGTTTGTGGAAGGTAAGTCCTACTAAGATTCAATCATGTACTCATGGCTCTTTGAAAACTTTGCCTAAATCAAGATGCAAAATGACTATCTCTATTTGTGACAATAGATCGTGGTACACCTTGTAATGACATAATTTTGGTTACATAGAGTTGAGCTAGTCTATCCATGCAAAAAAAATTATTTCATTGGTAAGAAATGAGCAGACATAATTAATCTATCAATAATAACCTAGATGGTATCATTCCTTTGACTTATCTTGGGAAGTTTGTGATGAAATCCATGGTTATCACTTTCCATTTCCAAATAGGTAATTTGAGTTGATGCAATAAAGCAGGAGGTTTCTAATGCTATGCCTTAAGTTCTAAACAATTAAGACATTTTTGCAACATAAACACCCATTTCTTTCTTCAAACCTATCCATCAATAGTTGTCTCTAATCTTCTTGTTCATTTTATCACTTTCTAGGTGCATGGTGTATTTGGATTTGTAAATGTCTTCCAGGATTCCCTCTCTCTTACCAAACATTATACCTGGATTCTTTTATCCCATCAGTGGATTTCATCATTTACTTTGACCAATTCATCAATCATACCTTTCCTACCTTCCGTCTCAAGGCTTTTGTTAAATTGTGCTTTTTTCTGGGCACCCTTTATTTGACTCATCAAATTAATTTAAAGTTCGAATCGCAAATGCACGAACATGCCTAGAATTTCTCCTTTCTTTCTACACAAAGCATCTACTACAACATTGGCTTTTCCATCATGATAACATACTTCACAATCATTGTTGCTAAGGGTTTCCATCGATTTTCTCTTTCTCATGTTCAATTCTTTCTGACCAAAAATATACTTCTAACTCTTATAATCCATGTAAACAATTATAGCACCTAATTTCATATCATGAGTCATGTAGTTATTTTCATGTTCCTGGAGTTGAAGAGATGCGTAAGCAATAACTTTTTTCTTTGCATTAGCACACAATCTAAGCCGGTATGTGACATGTCGCAGTACACTACAAAGTCTTCTACACCATCAAGTAGTGCCAAAATTGGTGCATTCATCACTTTTTACTTTAGTGTCTCAAAGGCTTCAATCTGTTTTAGTCCGCATTCAAACATTACTGACTTACGTGTCAATGAAGTTAAAGGGACTGCAAATCAAGAAAGATTATGAATAATCTTTGGTAGTATCCTGTTAATCCAAGGAAACTATGTCCTAACGATAGCTTCATTTTTTTTGCGAGATCCACTTGAATTTCCATTTTCATTGATGACAGGACCCAGAAATTGTATTTATGTTAACCAAAATTCACATTTTGAGAATTTGGAATACAATTTCTCTTGTCTATTCAAGTATCTTTTTCAAATGCTCTCCTTGATCTTTTTTATGATAAATAAGTATATCGTCTATAAATACAATAAATTTATCTAAATATGTTTAAAGCCTGTATTCTTCATATCCATAACTGCAGTCGAAGCATTTGTAAGTCCAAATAACACTAGTCTGAACTCAAAATATCTATATCTAGTCCAAAAAGCTGTCTTAAGAATATCTTCTTTGTGTATTTTAAGTTGATGATAACCGAATCAAATATTGATCTTGGAGAAGAAACATGTCTGGGTTAGATTCCATGAGGATCGAATATATTGATGGATTTTTACAATGATTGTACAGGAAATATAATAATCAATGATCAAAACAATCAGAAATACTCATAATGTAGATTGAATATTGACAAGAAGCATTCAATATTACAATCGGGTTTTTGATTGCTACTATTGTGTAAGAGTTGCTAGAGTTGCACAAAGTATAAAAAATTTATCTATTTATAGTTCAAATACTATGACATGTACAATGACTTAACTACTCTAACATAGAATCTAAGAATACTAAGTACAATGTACAAAATAATAGTATACACATTTGTTGTTCTTCAGCCGCATTTGTTGTTTATACATCCGCATTAGTCTTTGCGGATGTACAAAGTTGTAACACCCAAAAATTTACAAAAAAAAGAAAAGAAAAGAAAAGTAAAAAGAAAGATTGGTGAAATAACCCAAGTTGAGGAGCTAAAAGTGTGCAAGAGGCAAATTTCATTATTATTATGTTTAAAAGAAGCATGGCCGCCCACTATCACCTTTCTACCCACTCTCTCTGCTGCAAAAAAGGAAAAAGAAGAAGACAGAAGTTTTTCCATCGGTTTCTAGTGACAGAAACCTTCGAAAGGTGAGTTTTTCATGTGTTTTTGCTCGATTTCAGCTGGATTTTCAGCTTCTGGATCGGGTTTTATGTGTTTCTATGTGTTTAGTTTCTTCTTTACGTGTATATAGGTGTTTGAACTCCTTGTGCTCTCGAGTTTGGTGGAGTTTTGCTTGAAGGCTGCAATAGGTGAGTTCTAGATCCTTGATTTTTATGTTTTAAACTTGTTTTGGGGCTGAAAGTGCATGTATCAAACTTTTCATAACTTTCAGCATGTCTATATCCTTGTTTATGCGGGTGGGTGTATGTTTGGGTATGCTTGTTTGTGTTTCATCTTTATATGCCCGTTTGAAGTGCTTAGTATGTTAGTTATGGGTTAAGAACATGTTAGAATGATAATTTGGGTCTGAAATAGTGTAAGTTAGAATTGGACACTGCCCATGCGCCTAGAAATTTTGCCCATAAGCCTAAGTGTTGCCCATGCGCCCAAACGGTACCTCATACGCCCATTGCTCATGCGCCTAAGTGAGGCTCATGCGCCCAAGTAGTGTTCATGCGCCTAAGTTTCCTCATGCGCCTAAGTCTTTCCCATGCTCCCAAGTGCATAGTACTCATGCGCCTGCATAGTACTCATACACCTGCATAGTACTCATGCGCCCAACTTAGTGCTCATGCGCCTAATGCCTTAGAATTTTTTTGGAATTTTGGGAAATAGAAATTTAACGACTAAGCCCTGGGATGTTTTGGTGGTTATGTTTGTTGGTGTTATGCATGTTTGTGGCCCGCTGTTTATGTTCCTTATTACATATTATTACGTGACTTTATGTGGTGTGTTTATGCTTGTTACATAAAGTAATATCATAATGAAGCAAAAGATTAATGATAATGAAAAGTGAAACCTAAAGAATGAATGAAAGTCTTGCAAGGAAAATTTTAAAGAGGTTCAGAACTCATTGAGAGTTGTTAGCTCAACTGTGTGTTATATTGCATGTGATTTGGCTAACCCATGAGGGTTCACACACAGGAGGGTCAGTTTTGTGACTGATCGAGACATGCTAAAACAGGATCCTTGTCGCTTGACCCCAAAAGGTAGTTGCTTCATGTAGGATGATGGGATTAGCATATGACAAATCTAGATAAAAGTGAAAGATAATAATGAAAGAAAGTAAGAAAACGAACGATTATGAACGATGATGGAAGATAATAAATGAATATTATTTAGTTGTATGTATGATGTATGATCACGTACAAAAGTAAAGAAAGTGTTTTTCGGTAAAATTAAAGTATTTTATTTATAAAACTAAAACTCGCTCAGCAACGCTGACTTTTATGCATTTTCAGTTGGCAGGTAGTTCGTTGCTGAGGATGGCACGAGGGTAAAGCTACTTGGCGGGCAAAGACTGGCATCCATTTCATGCATAATAATATTATTGTTTTGTAATACAACTGAATGATTCTTTTGTAACCCTAAAAAAATACAATGATGTATCATTTGGCAACATCATATATTAATGCATGAATGGTTTTTGGATAAATCAATCCGCTGCAATGTTTTTATGAAATGTATTGTATTTTTATATGATTAATGCTGTGATTGACCAACTGTGGGGTCTCCGGGAACGGGGCCTTACAAGTTGATATCAGAGCCAAAGTTTAAGAGAAATGTGTAAATTATTTTAAAACCTAAACTTAAACTGAGAATGGGACCGAATGGAGGGGGTGCCAACCCAAGTAGCTATGTGCCATCAGGTGATTTATTTTCTTAGATATTAACTGGTATTATGTGCATGTGATATCTGATTTATGTGCCCTTAGAAAGATAATGCCTTATCTAACTAATAAATGAATCATTTTCATGTTTGAACATGAATCTTTTGCATATACCATGAGATCATACTAGTCTCCATTTCTCATTGAGTTGTTTGTATGGTTTTGAGAATAGACTTAGACAAGTACAATGTTGATTGCAGATATATTGATCCACTTAAACTCAAGCATGGTATTAATGGTTGATTTAAACAGTGAGTCATTATCATGTTTTGAGTTGATTGACATGAGATGTATGTACCCCATATCTGATTGTATGATTAATACAACCCTCCTCAAGATATGCTAGAAAGTACTTTCAATACTTAAAACCTAGTTACTTAGGAGTATAAATGCTCAATTTGATCCATGATGTTTGATCCTCTTTAGGATTATTTTTCACTTCACTTTGGAAGTTGATCCTCTTTGGGATTCTTTTGATTCATTCACAAGGAATGTAGTCATAAAGACTTTATTGATGATTCATCCAAGATGGATGTGTTCCTCTTTGGGAATCTTTTTGGATCATGATTTAGGTCATTTAGGTCTATGCTTAGCACAACAAAGAATGCCTAGGTGTACTCCAGGTCTATGATTATCATAACAAAGGAGACACTTGAATGATTGAGCAATTTATAATCTGTTTCACTTGGTGTATTGTAGTTACTTTGAAAGCAACCTATATTGGATAGATCAATACTCACTATAAACCAAGATGTGTTGTTAACCACACAGTCATGAGAATTTAGTTCTTCACTGTTGTATCTGATTTTATATGTCCCATGCTGAGCCTATCCACATATCAAACAAAGAATTTGTTAGTCTTTATTAGTGGAAAAAGACTCAAGTGAAGAATTATGCTAGTGTACTATCATTTCTCATGAAATGTATGTGTGATTCAATATTTTCAAAATGAATGATTTGCATGATATCTTGATTTTGAAAAAGGGTAAGTTTGTTGTTAATCTTGGACTTTGACAAAATCAAGTATGTCTGATTTGAATGTTTTGAAAATATTAATTTGTTGTTTCATAGTTGATCATACCAGGAGACTGAACCAAAAATTCAAATCGTGTTGAATCAAATGGTTTTGTAAAAAGGTCAGCCAATTGGTTGTCTATGTGGACCTTGATCAACTTGATCAGACCCTTTTCTGAGCAATCTCTCAGAAAATGATATCTGATCTCTATGTGTTTGGTTTTTGAATGTTGAACAGGATTGTCTGTTATAAACATGGCCGTAGAATTGTCAACGTGTATGGGTGTTTAAAGAAAATTAAAGCCATAATCAAGCATTCGGTTTTGAATCCATAATACTTGAGAACAACATGCAGAAGCAGCTATATATTCTGCTTCGGCTATGGACATAGAGACATTTGTCTGTTTCTTGCATTGCCAAGAGATCAATCTTGATCCAAGAAACTGCCAGCCTCCACTGGTTGATTTTCTGTTGTTATTGCATCCCCCATAATCACTGTCTGTGTATGCATATAATGAGAAGTCTCCATCATTAGGATACCACAAACCAAGAGCTGGTTTGCCTTTCAAGTATCAGAAGATTCTTTTTACAGCATTTATGTGTGATTCCTTGGGATCTGCTTGATATCTTTCACACATGCGTACTGCATACATGATATTTGGTCTGCTTGTGGTTAGGTACATCAGAGAACCTATCATAGATCTGTAAAGTTTTTGGTCAACTGATGTTCCTTCTGGATCTGGTCCAAACTTGAATCCAGTTGCAAATGGTGTCTTGCTTGAATTGCAATCAGTCATGTTATACTTCTTGAGGATTTGATGCACATATTTGCTTTGATTGATGAAAATTCCATCTGTTGATTGTTGGACTTGTAGACCTAGGAAGAATGTGAGTTCTCCCATTGAGCTCATCTGGAATTTTGATTGCATAAGAGTTTCAAACTCTTTGCAAAGCTGTGTGTTTGTGGAGCCAAATAATTTGTCATCCACATAGACTTGCACTACTAACAAGTCTTGTTCTTTTCTTTTTAAGAACAATGTCTGATCAATTTTACCTCTGGTGTAACCATTCTGTAGTAGAAACTTTGATAGAGTTTCATACCACTTTCTTGGTGCTTGGTGAAGACCATACAGAGCTTTGTCTAACTTGTATACTCTGTGAGGGAAATCTAGATCTTCAAACCCTGGAGGTTGAACAACATACACCTCTTCATCTATCTTACCATAAAGGAATGCACATTTGACATCCATTTGGTACACAGTGAACTTCTATGGTGAGGCATAAGCAAGGAATACTCAGATGGCTTCCAATCTAGCTACAGGAGCAAAGACATCATCATAATCAATGCCTTCCTCTTGAGTATATCCTTGAGCTATAAGCCTTGCTTTGTTTCTTATGACAATCCCTCTGTCATCTGCTTTGTTTCTGAATAGCCACCTTGTACCGATTGTATATTGACCTTCAGGCAGATCTACCAGCTTCTAAACATCTTTCTTCTTGAATTGATGTAGTTCCTCTTACATGGCTTCTATCCAGCTGTTGTCCTTTAAGGCTTTAGTGATGTTTTTTGGTACAGTTAAGGATAAGAAAAAGAAATACAAACAAATGTTTGCTATATCAGATTGACTACGAGTCACTCTGGTGTTGAGATCACCTATGATGTTTTTGATGGGATGATCTTTGTGGATTCTTGTTGTGGTGATCTGATCAACATGGATTGTTGAATCAAGATTGGTGATTGTCTGATCATGTGATTAGGGTTGAGTAAGAGTATTAGGTGATGTGTGATTGTCTGATTGAGGAGGTTCAGTGAATGTTTTAGGGGAATCATGAAAGAAATCTGGGATTTCATCTACATGATGTGTGTCTGGTAGAGAATGGTAGTCATCATCATCTTTAGGTTGTTTTGTTTTATTGGTATCTTGTGATTGAGTGGGTATAGGAGATGAAGATACTGGAGTGTCTGATGATGTTTCTCTTGAGGTGTTTGGTTGATCAGGAGGTGTTGACACAGTTGGGCTTTATTATGTGTTAGTGGGTCTCCTTGGAGGATCAGCAGTCAATGGAACATCAATGGTTGATGGTGGAACCATTGGATACTCATTGTTCTCCTTTGAACCTGAAACATCAAAATATGTTATGTAAAATGATTTGGTTAATGCATCAATATCAAACAGCCAGTTAGATCAAATGACTTTCTTAGTGAAAGAATGTTCATTGAAAACAACATCTGTTGTTTCTTTCACTATATTTAGCCTTGGATTGAATACTCTGTAAGCTTTTGAGCCTTCAGAATATCCATCAAAGAATCCATCATCTGCTTTTGGAGCAAATTTGGATAATTGTTCTCTGGTGTTTAATATTGAAACAGAACATCCAAAGGCCTTAATAAATCCTATATATGGTTTTCTTTTAAACACTAATTCATAAGGTGTTTTGGAATGTTCTTTGATGATTAATGTTTTGTTTTATATGTAGCATGCAGTGTTTATGGCTTCAGCCCAAAAGGATATGGGCAATAGAGAGTCAGCTAGCATGGTTGTAGTTGCTTCTATTAATGTTTTGTTCCTTCGTTCAGCTACTCCATTTTACTAAGGAGTTCTTGCTATGCTGAATTGATGACTTATTCCTTTTTCTATAGAAAAAGAAGAAATGTAGTCATTCTTAAATTCAGTACCATTATCACTTCTTAAAGATTTGGCTTTAAGATCAAATTGATTCTCAATCTTTGTGATAAAGGATGTAATGATTTGTGTTGTTTCTGTCTTGTGTAGTAGAAAGAAAATCCATATGAATCTGGAGTAATCATCTACTATGACAAGACAGTATTGCTTCTTTCCTATGCTTAGGATGTTTGTTGGGCCAAAAAGGTCCATATGAAGCAATTTGAGTGGTGTGTTGTTAGAGTTTATCAATTTTGATTTATGAGAAACTCTATGTTGTTTGCCTTTCAGACATGCTGTGCAGTGGTCTGAACAGAAAAATTGCTTTTATGGCAGACCTATGACTAAATCATTTTTAACAAGTTTGTTCATTCGGTTAAAATTGGAATGACCTAATTGTCTATGCCACAATTGTGATACATCTTCTATGGCTTTTGATAATAAACAAGTTTCAGGGGTTGATGCTGAAACATTGTTCATATCAATAATGTATATGTTGTTTAGACGAGGAGTTTTCAAAAGGATATGATCTTCTGGAATCTGAAAACCTGCCTTAAGGATGTAGCAGCTGTTGGAGTCAAATAGGGTGACATATCCCTTGTCACATATTTGGGATACACTCAGAAGATTGAACTAAAGATTGGAGCAGTAGTTGACGTTCTCAAAGCTAATCAACCCGTTTGTTATTGTTCCTTTGCCAGTTATCTTTCCACCTGTTTTATCTCCTCCAAAGGCTACATTGCCTCCATATTTGTTCTTAAAATCCCGAAGGAGGGAACAGTTTCCTGTCATATGACGGGAGCATCCACTATCAACATACCAGATGTTGTCAGTCCTTCTAAGATGTCCCTGAAAAACAAAAGAAATCAGTTAGTTGGAGCAACCCAAGCCAAGATGGTCTTGGGTTTTCCCTCTTTTCCAACAATGCAAATTTCTTCCAAGATAGCACTATCTGAAGGTTTTGGAGCTCTAGACACTCTAGATTTCCTTTGGTTTGATTTAGCTCTATTTGGAGAAGTGCTTTGTGCTCTTCTCTTTTGTGAGCTAGTGTTAGTGGTTTCTCTGTTTTGTGACTTATGTCTCCTTAATGTGTGTTGAAAATTATCATAAAAGGTCTTATCATTATCTAAAACAATTTTCTGATGTGGAGTATGTTTAGGAACTCCTACTCTACTCTTATTTTGAGCAACAGGTTGTTTTTCAGTAGTTTTCTCAACCTGAGCTTGTTTGTTTTGTTTCTTGTTTTTCTTGTTGAAGAAAAACAATTTGCCGTGCTGTGATTGTTTCTTTCACAAATGGAGCAATAATTGTTAAAATGACATGTTTCTGTACTGTGATTATTCATCTTACAGTACTTGCAGTACTTGCCATATCTGCACTTTTTAGTTGAATGTGTGAATTGATCACACCATTCATAGTATGGCAATTCTGTTTTTGTTTGTTTGCTGAAAACTTTTGATTTCAAATTAGATTTTGCTAGAATTTTAAAAGTTATAGATGGTTGTTTTGGCTGAATTGTGGTTTTGCCTTTCTCTTTATTTACCTGTTTAGGAGGGGCAATGGAAGTTACAGCTTTCCTTCCACCGAAACAGATATCAAATCCTTGAATCTGTTTCGATTGTTTGTTTGATGTATCAGCCACACTTGAAACCTTTTGAGTTTCAGTAATTGGCTGATCATACTCATCATCTAATAAATCGTCCTCATCATCATCTGTTGTTTGATTATCAAATTCTTTATTTTCTCCTTGATAAAAGTCAGTTGATTTGATTGATGATGGTGTTGAACTTTTAACAAACTTTATCAAGGGTGATTTTGATTTTAAAAGTTATTTTGATGATAATGATGATGATTGTTTAGAGTCATCAGTCTTTTCTTTAGAATCATGAGATTCAATCTGTTTGTTGGTCATGGAGTCAGGTAAAGGAATATAATTATCATTATAAGGTGGACTTACCTTATTATATCCTAAACCTAAAGGGTCCTTAAAAGCCCTTTGCTGAGCAAGAAGTTCTTTGAACTTCTTATTGCTCACCTGAAACTTCTGAAGTTTAACTTTAGTTTCAGCTTGAATTGTTTTTGACTCAGTTAATGAGATAGAGAGCTACTCGACCTGAGCTGTCAATGTTAATTTTTTAGAAAATAGTTTGTCTATGTCTAATTGTAATGAAAGTATTTTTGTAGCATACTGCTTTTGTTCTGATTTTAGACTTTCATTAAGAATGTTTGTTTCAATTACTTTCTTTGACAGCTTGTCAGCATGCTCTCTATACCTGTTTACCTCATCAATACATGCTTGACTGCAGAGGTTTTCTTTTACCTCTTTCGGGATGTCTGTTAATTTGTCTTCAATAGCAGCCATAAGGGCATGATCTGAAGGTGATGGTATTTCAGCATCATAAAGGCTCCAGTCACATTCTCCATCCTTTTTGATGATCATGGCAGAAGATGTTGGATGTTGAGTTGGACTGAATTGAGTGATTTGAGGTTGAGTTGGTGCATTTGGAATACTGATTGGTGGAGGCACTTGTCTGTTTGAATTAATTCCACTTGAGTGTTGTGCCTGATAAGTGTTTCTGTCAACTCTAGGTTGTTGACATTCTCTGGAGAAGTGCCCATAAAGTTGACAGTTACAGAACCTAACTTTGGTTTTATAAAAACCAATTCTTGTCTTTTTATCCATGTTTAATCCCCGATTTCTTTGTAGAAACCTTTTAGACCTGTATGCTATACCATTGTATATCCATTTCTTCTACCATATCTGGTGGAAGCTCATCTAAGTCCTGTTGGATGATTTGAGATGGAGTCTGACTTGCTCCCAAGAAAGCTTCAAAGCTTGTTGAAAAGGCTGCATAAGCTGCCTTTTGCTCTTCACTTTGTAGAATAATAGTAAGAGCATCCATAGGTTTTTCAAGCCTGTGTATGTTTGATGTTTGATGTTTTGACTGTTTGTTTGAGGTGGAGTTATGAGGTTGATGTTTACTTTGGGGTGTAGCTTCATGAGAAGCATGAACTCCAGTCTTTTTAGACTTTTGTTTGTTGTTGGATGATTCTGGTGCTGAGAAGAATGATGTATCATGAGAATCCAGAAATTCTTCTTCTTCATCTTCTCCAGTACTTGTGAGGAAAGCACTATCTGTGTGTTGTGGTTCTTTGAACTTGTAGGCCTCGACATGTCTGATTTGGTTGTTGTTCCTGGATTTTTCATCCATTTCCAGTGCTTCAACCTTGGCTACAAGTGATTCAAGGGATAGTCCCTCCAAGTCCAATGTTGCTTTCATGAGAGACACTGACTGAGTCCAACTCTCAGGCAATGTATGCAACATTTTCTTATTGATTTCAACAGTTTCATATTTGAGTCCATATACTATCATTTCATTCACAAGTTGGACATATCTATGCAATTGTTAAGGAATTGACTCCCCATGTATGTGATAGAAGGTTTCATATTGTGTCCTCAGTTTTTCCTTTTTGATTTCCCTAATTTCCTCACTTCCTTCACACATTGTGTGAAGAACCTTCCATAGTTCATGAGCTGTTTTGAAATTTTCGACCCGTGTCAAAATTTCAAAAGGCAAAGTCATAGCTAGAATACTGTATGCCTTCATGTTTGTTTTGACCCGCTTGAGGTTATCACCAGCAACACTTTTTAGACTAACTGGTTTCTGTATATTATAGTCAGGTCCTAAAGTCACTGGAATGTAAGGACCTTCAGTGATTGATGTCCATAGATCTGGATCTTGATATGTAATCGAATTCCTGAACATGATTTTCCATTGCTTGAAATCTGATTTGTTCTTCAACTTTGGGGGTTTTAGTCCACTGTTTGAACTCGTCATATCATCAGCCATGTTTGTTTGATTTGATTTTAACTTAATAATAATTTTAAAGTTAAATTTTGTTTGATTAAATTTTTAGTCTGGTGCTAAAATTTAATTAATCCTAATTGTCTCTAGGATTTGTTTGTTAATTTGATAAACTAATTTGTTTTCATTGTTTACCAAATAAAGAAATTAATTAATTAATTAATTAATGTCCTATGAAATGTTGCTTTCCAGGTTACGATGACAAGAAAGATTGTGGATGATGGGAATATTTTTCTTTTAGTGCAAAAGTCAATATTCCTTTTGCAAAAACCCTAAAAACAGATTTTGTCTTATGTAAAACAACTTTTTGGATCAAAAAGTTGATTCTGAAACTTTTCAAACAAGACAATTAGTTTTTGATGGTTTTATCAACAACTACAACAATTCCCGTGAATTGTGTACTGCAAAAACTAGGGTTTTCCTAAGGTTTTTGCCGGTGATGATTTTTCAAAATATTCAACACGATGGTTGAACAATGAACAAAATATGTTTCTAGTGAGATTGTCACTAGTTTGTGATGATAATGAACCATCTAAACCGGTTAGATTGTTCACAAAATGATTTGTTTCAAAGAAAAATCAATGAAACAGTGTTTAAAAACAAAACCCTTAAAATCCGATTAGGGTTTTAAGGTTTGAATGATGTAAAAAGTTAAAAACCTTCTGTTTAAAGGTTGTTTAACAATGTATGAACAATACCCATGTATTGTTTGTTGCAAAAACCACTGAAAACTTGTGTGGTAGTGTGATGTTCAAGCAAAAATCAACAACACTTCTTCAAAATGCACAAAATGATTCAGTAATCATGATGTTTGCATTTAATGAATGTTTATGAGAAGAAGATGAGTTTGATGCTTGAATGTGTGTTTTTGAAGCTAATGAACCACTGAAATCAATGTTGTCGAATGAGAGGATCGAAATCAATGAATGATTGAGCCAAAGCTCTGATACCACCTGATGAATTCAACTTTTCAACAACATGTTGAACATGAACATATTAGAACAATAGTCACATGAATAAGTTGATTCCCCCATGGACCTTTTTCAATATCTCTCAATAATCAACAAACAAGAACCATGGTGCAGAAACCCATGATTCAAGTGTATGAAATTAGTGTGTGTGTGTGTGTGTGTGTGTGTTTGAATGCTCGAAATAATAATAACTGTTTGATTGATTGATTGTTCAAAAGCTTACAAAGGATTAGGGTAGAATGCTATTTATAGCCTATACACATAGCTATATACAATTACTGAACTACCCTTATGTAAACGAATATTACAAAAATAATCCTAAGTGTCTAAGCTATCCGCTGTGGAATTAACTCATCCGCTGTGGAGGTTTTCTCATCCACTGTGCATACTTGGTTGTTCATCCGCTGTGGATGCTTGGTTGTTCATCCGCTGTGGATGTTCATCCACTATGGATGAATATCCGCTGTGGAATGTTATGTTTGCTTGAATGTTGTCCGCTGTGGAATGTTCATCCGCTGTGGATTGAACATCCGCTATGAACACTTGTGTGTTTTTGCTTGTTTGTTGTCCGCTATATGTTCTTCATCCGCTGTGGGATTCTTTCATCTGCTGCACACACTTAGATGAATTTTCTTCATCCACTGCTGATGATCTTCATCCGCTGTGGAGACTCTTCATTCGCTACAAACACTTGGTCAAAATTACTTTTATCTACAAATCTGAAAAAGAAATTTAAACAAATGTTAGTGATTGTTATGAATGTTAATGTGTTATAAATGATTCTTTTGTTTGTTAGAACATATTTTGTTTGATATATGTCTGATATGGAAAGCATCATACTTTTATGCATTAATTCTTAATGCACTTGTTGAGTCCAACATTACCATCCTCAGACAGATGGTTAGTTAGAAAGAACTATACAATGCTTGAGGATATGCTTCGACCATGCGTCATTGATTTTGGAGGAAGTGGGGACGAACACTTACCATTAGCTAAATTCACATACAACAATAGTTACCATGCTAGCATTGGTATATCACCATATGAGATGCTATATGGTAGGAAGTGCAGAATGCTTGTATGTTGGGGTGACATCAGATAGAAGGAGTTAGGGAGCATTGAAGTGATCGAGGCTATGACTGAAAAGTTGGAGAAGATCAAGACCATTAAGAAGGTGGCAAAAGATAGGCAAAAGTCATATGCTGATAAGAGGCGTAGACCGACTGAATTCAAGTTGGGTGATAAAGTTATGCTGAAGGTATCACCTTGGAAGGAGATCATTCGGTTTAGAAAGAGGGGTAAGCTGAGCCCGAGGTATATAGGACCATTCTAAATCATCGCTCGAGTAGGAGAGGTGGCCTATAGGTTAGAGCTACCCGATGAGTTAAGTGGGATTCATCCAACATTCCATGTATCTCATCTGAGAAAATGCCTAGCTGATAAAGATATGATTGTACCACTAGAGGACATTATAGTGGATGAACATCTCAATTATGTAGAGCAACCAGTGGCAATCATTGACCGACAAGAGAAGAGATTACGGAATAAAGTGATTACACTGGTCCGGGTATAGTGGAGGCACAGGAAGGGATCCGAGTCTACATGGAAGACTGAGGAAGAGATGAGATAGCATTACCCACAACTGTTCGAGGAGTGATAGGTTTTAGGGATGAAACCTCTATAAGGGGGTGGACTTGTAACACCCAAAAATTTACAAAAAAAAGAAAAGAAAATAAAAGTATAAAAAAAGAATGGTGAAATAACCCAAGCTGAGGGGCTAAAAGTTTGCAAGAGGCAAATTTCATTATTATTATGTTTAAAAGAAGCATGGCCGCCCACTATCACCTTTCTACCCACTCTCTCGGCTGCATAAAAGGAAAAAGAAGAAGACAGAAGTTTTTCCATCGGTTTCTAGTGAGAGAAACCTTCGAAAGGTGAGTTTTTCATGTGTTTTTGCTCGGTTTCAGCTAGATTTTAAACTTCCGGACCGGGTTTTATGTGTTTCTATTTGTTTAGCTGCTACTTTATGTGTGTATAGGTGTTTGAACTCCTTGTGCTCTCGAGTTTGGTGGAGTTTTGCTCGAAGGCTGCAATAGGTGAGTTCTAGATCTGGTTATAAGTATATGTTAGGTTAATAAGTTGAGAAAAGTGCTTTCTTGCATATCTTGACAAGAGTTGAGCTCTCTAAGTCTAAGTGTGACTTACATAATGTCATATCTAATCGTACCTTAATCAATCCAAGAATTGAAAAAGTAAGTGTGCTGAGTATCTTGCCAAAGCACTCATTTTCTGTCCTTAGATCTCATGTCTCCTCTGCAGCGGGAATGCTGACCTGGAACAAACTTGATCAGGATTTAATCACTGTCTATGACTATCCACCATCTCATTTTATTTTAATGTGCTGATCTTAATTGATATTATCTCACTGCAGGCATGTCATTCAATTGTATATAGTAGATTTTTCTTCTGCTTTTTTTTTTTTTGATTTTTGTATGATTTTCTGTGTGCAGGCATGTTGATAATGATTAGTTTGCTCTACTTGCAAAATAAAAGTAACTTATAAGTTTGTGAACTTAAAAGTTTAGGGGGAGTAAAAATGTAAAAGAGAAAATCAATGAAAAGTGTCAAATGTGAAAAATAATTAAAAAAAATTAAGCGTTTTGGATGGAAAGGATGAAGCTAAAATTCAAGCATGTGTGTGTTTGATATGATGTAAAAATAAACCTAAAAAGAATTCAAAATAAGTGGAAAAGCTTCTTGCAAACAAAACAAGACTATTTGTGTTGTAAAAATTTTAAAAAAACAAAGACTAAAATGATGAGAAAGGGTTTGAAAAATTAAAACTTTGATTCAAAGTGTTTTTCAAAATGTGCTTGGTTGGTGTTTGAATTGAAAATTCATGTTTGAAAATGAAAATTTTCAAATGATTTGTGGTGATTTTAAACAAAACCAATTTGATTGTTAAATTTGAGGGTAATTAATGTAAATTTTAGGTGATAGTTAAAATTTGACTAAGTGTTGAAACAATGTGCATGAATAGTGCTAATGTGCATGAAGAGTACTAATGTGCATAAATAGTGTTCAGATGGATGTTGTGAAAATTTCAAGTGTCAAACTCATGGAAGGTTTCACATGCACCTGAATAGTGCTCGTAAGTCTACATCAGGAGTATGATGAATTTCGGATATTTATTCAAGTGTTAAGCATTTTGTTCAATACATGCACCTAAACAGTTGTCATGTTGCTGAAAATTGTTAAAGTGTTGGGCGTATCAACTTATGCTCATGCGCCTGAACAGTTTCAGACTTTCCAAGTGGTTAGACGTTTGAAGGTGATGTTTACTCCAAGTGTTAGGCATTTCATCAAGTCTCATGCGCCTGAACAGTGCCCAAGCGACTGAACAGTGCCCAAGCTTTTGAACAATGCTCATGCGTCTGAAGACTTAAGTGTGAAACTTATTCTTATGTGCCTTCATAGTGCTAATGCGTCTGAAAATTTAGTGTGAAATTTTAGCCTCATGTGCGTTCACAGTGCTCATGCGCCTATGAATTTTTACACTTATATATATTCAACAATTGTAGTTCTCATTCATTCATTCACAAACACAAACACTCTGATTCACACATTCTCATACCCGATACATTCATTCACACAACATACAATTATTACCTGTTAATCCTTGTGATATATAGGTATATTCATTGAATTAAAAGAACATGTTGATCTTAAAACATCTGATTTCATTACCTAATTCAAACTTGGATTGGGCATTTGAACTCTATTGAGGCGTTCGAACCCTAGATGTTCAAAAAATTTGAAATATGTGATTTAAATGTGTTATAATAACTGAAATTGAACGTCAAATGATTGTTATAACATGATTTCAAACAGATTATGAGAATCAAATCTCAATTTCATCAAAATGTATTCTTGACGATTCAATGTTCATCAGTCGGTGTTTAAAGAACAAAAATGCATAGTCAGTTCATAATTTTTCATCAAAATTGTTGTGTTAATAATCCAAAATTATCTATTCAACTGATATTGAGATGATTTAATTGTTTTAGTGTACTTTAAATCATTAGAACTTAAACATGATTGTGCTTTGCTCGTGGTAGAGTGTATTCAACACTTAGAAATTTTAAGTGTAAATTGTTAGGTTTTAAAATTTAAAATTTGCTAATTTAATTGAAATTCAATCAATTTTCATGTTTCATGGTTCATTAATTGATTTAATCATAAATTATGTTGAATCAAATTTGTAACCAGTGCATACTCTGTTCATGTAATGGGTTGTCCAAAACACTTAGAAATTTTTGAAGTTTTATTGGTTCAAAATTGATAACACACAATATGATTGAAATTTTGGCAATTCAAATGTGACTAATAATTTGTTCTATGTATACAGATGACAGATCTTAAATTTGAGCCAAAGCATAACGTAGCAGCCTTTCTTAATGGGGATGTTCGTGAAGCTGTTGGTTATGAAGAAATGATAAGGTTTCTATTGAGAACAAAGTATGTGTATGCCATGTGTTCGCAACCAGTTATATATGCTCGTCTCATCAAAAGATTCTGGAGTACTGCTGAAATTGCAAGAGATGATGAAGGAAGGAAAGTTGTTAGAGGTTTTATCATAAACTATCGTATGATTGAAGTCTCTGAGCAGTTAATCAGAGAAGCTCTAAGACTTGGTGATAATGATCCTGAAGATTTGGCTGAACTCACTTTTAATGAGTGTAGAGACACATTTCTAGCCATGGGACATCCAGATCACTTTCCTAAGAAACAATTTTTCAGTGCAAGAGTATATAACCACTGGAAACTCCTATGTTATATCTTTCAACATGGAATGTCTAAGAGAAGTGTAGGATGGAATACATTCCCTGTAGACATTGCTTCTCCTATTGTAGCCATTGCCATAAACAGAAGGTTTAATATGGCAAAATGGATTATGAATGGCTATATTTTTAATTTGGAGAAAGGAATCAGGAACAAATACTTGATGTATCCCAGATTTTTTCAGCTGATTACTAATAAAGAATATCCTGATTTCCATGCTCATGTAGTAAGTGGAGAAAGATTAATTTTGGAGCTCATGACTGAAACCGTATACAAAAGACTTGCTATCATGACTGGTGCTCAAAATGTTCAAATGTTTGATTACATGAGAGCTGTAGCAAGAGATGACGTGAACATAGATGAAAATCATTTTCATTTGATTGATGATGAACCAATTGATCCAAATGATCTGATTAAAGAAGTTCCTCAAGGACTTTCTGAGTCTGAAGCTGAGGATGATGATAAAGATAATGAAGATGATGATGATTTTGAAGATGAAGGAAGTTTGTCTTTAAGTGATGATAATGATGATGATGATATTGGAGGTAATGAAGATGTAATTGTTACATAAGTTGAAGAAGTTAATGAAGATGTAATTGTTACATAAGTTGAAGAAGTTGATAGTCTGAATGAAGATGTTCATAATGTTGATGATTCAATGAATGTGAATGAAGATACTAATGAAGTCAATGTACAACAAGAAATGGAGTGTGATCTTCAAAATGTTGATGCGTTTGAGTCTGTAGTACCAGATGAAGGTGAAAGATCAAGTCAACATGATACAGTTCTTACTGAGGAATTGAACACTGAGCATATAATAGAAAAAGATGAAAATAATCAATTAAAAGCAGAATCTTTAAAGAAAGACTTGAAAATTGCTGAGCTTGAAGAAGTTCAAGAGATGAATGTAAAGAACTACGATATTTTACTAAGAGATTATGATTTGACAGAAGAAAAATACAAGAAGTTGTAAGAAGATTATGATAAGTTGAAAGAAGAACTTAAAATTATGAAAGAAAGCTTAAAATCTCAATCTTCACAACCACAAGAAAAAGACCCTTTAACTTCAGAGATAGAGGTTATTCCTGAAGTTCAAACTACTGAAGTTGAAAGATTATCTGAGGCTGTGAAAGGAAAACGAAAGATAGATGAATCTGATAATCAAGTATTGGCTGAATCTTCATCCAACCCTCCTTCAAAGATGCTGAAAATTGTTTCTGAAACTTGTAAACAACTTAAAAGACATTTTTGATTATAGGTGTTGTTTTATTTTTATATGCTTCAATCTAATTTGTTTTTCTTATGCAGTGAATGTAGGTCATTCTTCTTTACAGGAAATTGCAGAAGCAGACATACAAGAGCAAATCGGAGCACTGAATGACTTAGATCTAGAGTTTTTAGATGCATGGTATGATGAAGTACTGGAGGAAGAAGATGTTGCTGAAGTTGCATATTCACCGATTGAAGCTGTCACTGAAGACATCCCCTTAGACATTGATGACAGATATAGTTATCTGGTCAAGAAGAAATACAATCGAGTATTTTTGGATGGTCTAATAGTTTCACAAATCAATGAAGAGTATGAGAAATGTATTATAGCAGAGTCAAGAGCTCCAGTTGATCCAGCTGAAATAGTTATGGAACATGGAGAGTGGAATCCGATGCAAGAAAGTATTAACATTGAAGACCTTCTAGCATCTGAATTGCATCATCCTGATCCTGAAAACATGACAGCTGTTGAGCTTAGGCTGTGGCTACAATCAAGGAACTATCCAAGAAAGAGATTAAATAGATTGCAAATTGACTCTCTAAGAAATTTGGTCAAAATTTTTCAAGAGACAGAAAAGCAAACCAAGAAAATGATTGTGCTTGACATGGATAATCCCCAATATTTGGAAATTACAAAGAGAACTAGAATATTAAAGCCTCAAGAAATTAAAGAAATGGAATTAGTGAGAAGTGGTCATGAAAGGAGAAAAAAACTGATTGAGATGTTCCCAGAGACAGAGAAACAATTATGGAATAAGGCAAGAAGTGCAGGAGATTTAGTAAGGAATATACTACAAAAAGGCTAATCCATCTCTGAATTGCTCAATGCAATGATTGTGCCAGATAATACAAAGAATGTTAAGATAGTTGTCTGGAAGTATGATGAGATTTTTGATGCCTTTCTAATCAAACGTGTAAATGCTATTTGTGATGTTTATCATTTTTACACAAGCATCATAGCTTTGCCAATGCAAGATCTGAAGGAGTTAAATAAGTTTCCTTTGATCAATCCTACCAAATCAATTCGAGGTGAAAATTTTGTTAAGTTTTTAAATCGAGGCATTTCCAGAATAGACTCTTATCTTAAAACAAGATGTGATGAAGAAGACAAAGAGGATTTCAAATCTTTAAAAAGTAAAAAAAAAAAAAAAAGATAGTTGTTCATCCAGAAGAAGAAGAACAATTTTGGATGTGTATAGTGATCAATTCTTTGAAAAGGTCACTAACCCGGGCTTGAAGGTGATAGATGGCACTCAAACTTCTAAACCAATTTTGAGATGGTACTATCATGCTGACTCATTCCATTTAAAGCTGGTTCGAAACTTGGAAGACTGAGATCAAGATATGATTTCATTATTTGGAGTTTTTGAGCTTAAACTTCTACATCCAAGTTATATCTCATTTTTGTCTATCCAAAAGTTTGATCATGTTGCGTCAGAAATTGCAGAAAATGATAGAAAATATTTTATGACAATTATTAAGGTAATGAATGCTACGATGGAGAGAATTTCATTATGAAAAGGTCTAGCATATGCGAACATCGTGAAGAAAGACATAAATTCTATTGATTTTATGAGAATTTCAAGCAAAGGCGTGTTGGAAATTCATTCTCACGATCATCCTAAACCTTTTGAGTTCTACGCCAACATTGATATTGCAGGACTGACAAAAGAAAGTTTGGATGTAATGGACAAGATGGAGATTAAAACCAATGAGTCAAAGCTTGAGCAAGCTATTCTTGCAAAGAAGCTCAAGTCAACTAAAAAGAAAGCATTGCGTGAATTGGAGATTTACAAAGAAAAGCCGGTGTTCAAGATTAAAGAAGAAACAAAAGAATTCAATGAAGACTGAAGACAACGTAAATCTTAGGGGGGTATTGTTTGAGCTCTTAAAAGATTAACATTTTGTCTTTTGCGTTTTGTCATAGTATAGGGACTTATTTTGTAAATATATGTTCCTTTTTTTTCTTTGATAGCATAAATAGGATATTTTACGTATTGTGTAGGTAGACCTAGAGAACAAAACAGTTAGAACAGATTGAAAAACTATAACTCACTCTTACACTTTGTATCCTAAGCATTTGCTATCAATGAAATCTATGAATTTTTGAAGTAATTGCTTGTGTGTGTACTTTGTGTATGAATTGATCATTTCATTATGATATCATCACAGATTGATCCATTTTGAACCTGTCAGCTCACTTGGGTGAAATAGGTGAAACTTGTTTTTTCTGTGGAATGATTGTGCATTTTTTAAACTGAATAGTACTCTATGAAGTAGCACTCAGTTGTAGTATGATTTAACATGTGATAATTGTTATAATATTTCTTATTGTTCTTGGATTGAGATGTTGATTCTTTCACTATGGTTTGCTTCTTTGACTTTCATTTAGATGAGGATGCAAGCTCAGTCTTTTTAACCTTGGTAGATTGTTTCACAACTTTACTTGTTGGAGGTTTGAATGATTGTTTTTGCTTCTTTGCTAATTTGTTACATTCCTTTTCAAGCTTGTTTACATCATTTTTGGAGAAAATATCAAACATCGCTTGTTTTCCTTTTGACAAGTGTGATTTTGATTGTAGCTTTGTCTTTTATGATGTTTCAACTTGTGCATTTCCTTTGAGTGATTTGGATTCTTGTGCTTTGCCTTTTGATGAATCATAATATGATATGTTTCAATTTTTATGACTTTTAATCTCATTTTCAAATTTTCTTTCACTAGATGATTTCATCTTAGGCTTAGCATTCTTGTTAGTCATGATGCTTGCTGGAGTAAATTTCTTAAGGGGTTTGATTGCTTTGATCGTACTTTTAGGCTTTGCAACATACACTGGTTTGTCTAAACACTCTTTGATCTTAATGATGTGACCATTTTTAATCTTTTCAATATCACTTTCCACATAAACTTGCCTCTTATTTTATGTACTTGTGGTTTGAAAATATATTACAGATTTAGTTTCAACAACTTTAATGTGTGTTACATATGGTTTTAGCAGTGGTTAGGCATGACAATGTAGTTGTCATTGTATGGTGGAGGACATTCATTGTAGCCTATTTCAGTCATATCCTTTGGATTTTTTCTGCATCAATTAACTATTGCAACTTGGTTGATGAGAATTAGAATATTTCAAGTTTGACTTTTGTAGCTGAGTGATCAGTTTTTGACTTAGTTAACAACTTAGTCAAATTTTAGCTTCATGGGTATACCTTTCTCCATGAAGCTTTTCTATGTCTGCAAGCAAAGATTTAATTTTAGTTTCAAAACTTCTAATTTCTTGTTTTAACTTTTTACACTTAACCTTTTCATCTTTTACCATTAAGGCCAATTTATGATTATATTCTCTATAGCCTTGCACCTTATTGATGCATTTCTGGCTACATAGATTGGGCTTTACCTCTTCTGGCATTGGAGTTGGTGGATCATTGATGTGAGCCATAAGTGCATGGTTTTGATAGTTTGGTTTCACCTCCTCAGCATACATCCTCCAGTCACATCCTCCATCTTGTCTGCTAACAAGTGCATTAGAGGGAGGTTGACATGATGAAAGAGCTTATTAATGATGTGCAATTTGAGAGTTGACTGATGATAAGAAGGTTGATGATGTGATCCTTGATTGCCTTGATATGAATGAGCACTTTGACTTGAAGATGGATAAGAAGCTCTTGAGTATTTGTTGTTGCTACTCCTTGGTGCATTGCATTCCCTTAAAAGGTGCCCATTCACACCATAATTGTCACTTTACCTTGGTTTTGTCAAATCCAAGTTTTGTGTTCTTATTCATGTAAGTTCCTTTCCTTTTCTGAAGAATATATTTTCCCTTAGTGTAATCATGGCCATCAACCATTGTAGATCCATTTCTTTAACATCATCAAGATCTATCTCTTCAAGGTCATCTAGAATAACATAAGCACCTATAAGTCTTCCAGCAAGAAAAGCTTATAAGCAAGAAACAAAAACATTGTAAGTAGATTTTTGTTCATCATTGAGGAGCAAAGGGTGATGGCTTGTTCATCTTGATATGTAGGGCTGACACAAATGTTGTAGCCTTGGGCTTTCTGGGACTGAATGAAGTCATCCTCTTCTATAACAAAGGCTTTTTCCATAGTATGAGATTAACCAAGAAACTTATATGCCTTTATTACCTATGGACCTCCTAGATTTCTTAACCTCTCATCTAGCTCAAAAGCTTCAATCTTAGTATCCATGGTGTCTAGACTGGTCCTTTATAGGTCACGAGTGTTCTTCAACATTATCATTTTCTATTCCCATCTTTTAGGCAGAGAATGAAAGATCTTCTTGATTAGATTATTTTTCTTGTGAGTGACACCCATGATCTCAAGATCATTTACCAGTTGTACAAACCTATTTAGTTGTTTAGATATTGATTCACCCTTGTTATGATGGAAAGTCTCATATTAATTGATCAATTTATCGTTGTTGATCTCAATGACCTCACTACTCCCCTTACACATAATGTTGAATGCATCCTACACTCCTTTGGTTGTGTTCTACTTCTCAAGCCTTTTCAGCACATCCGTCTTTAGTGCTTAAGTGAGTAGTGAGTAGGCCTTTATATCAATCTTCATTTTCTTCTAGTCTTCAGGATCAAGATTCTTGGTCAGATCATCAATTAGGATCTTGACATTTATTGTATTGGTCAGCATCCAATGAAGTTGGAATGTGAGGACCTCTCCAGATTGAGATCCAACAATTTGTATCAACACCAATCAAATAATTCTTGAATCTAAATTTCCACTGATCAAATTCGGATTTCTATTTCAACATTGGTGGTTTAGGGTTATGCCCAAGTTCAACTGAACTTAGAGTATCCATGATGTTTCTTTATTTTAATTTGGTTTTGATAAGATTAAATTGATTTTATACTTTAATGAATTAATTTTAAGGTGAATTTTATGTAAAAAAAGTCCCATAAGTCCAATGACCAAATTATGTCAAGTCTCTGAAACTAATGTGTTCAACAATCCCCTCTGAAACAAATATCGTTAATAGTGAAAACAACTATGCGATTAACAGTCTTTCAAATAAATGTGAAGAACACTGTTAGTCTTTAGCACTTGAATGAATCACAAATGCGATGAACAGTGTGTCCAAGGAAATGTGATAAACAGTTAATCAGCAAATGCAATGAACAGTGAGATTCAAGGAAAACGTGATGAATAGTGCTCCAATGTAGCAAAGGCGATGAATAATGTTCACGCAAAATATGATGAATGGTGTTTCATTCTATATTTCTGATACTCATAGGTGATTTTCATCGATCTATGAACAGGATGAAGCTACAAAAAACTCCATTCAACACTGGCTGCCAACTGCCGAATTATGCCAAATGCTGAATTCAACTTCCGAATCACATATGCTGAATGGCTGTCAATCAGCATATGCTGAACATCTACCGAAGAGTACTTAATCGATGAGCAACTAATCAATAGTGAATTCCATGAGCTGTAGATCAAATTTTACACAAGACAAGATTGACTGTACCAACGGCTGTTGTGTTTTGCTTTTTGGAGACAACATAGTACTGAAGCTGCCTAACTCTGATGTGCCGATTATCTATCTTGTTGTATATTTTGAACATAGATCATTTTATTCTTATTATTTAGATTTCATAGCATAAAGTCCTCACACTTTTATAATAGAGGCAAGCTTTTATTAAGCCACTTGTGTATCTACTGATTTACTCTTTGTACTCAGTTTTGATTAATCAAGTGAATACTTTGAAAGAATTACTTGTTCATTTATTTTTATTCAATGTATTTGTTATTTTTAGTAAGGTTTTTACTTAGATTCCTCATTTGTTAACTTCTAATCAAATAGAAAAGTATTGTTAATCCATAATACCAATCCAACAAGTGGTATTAGAGCTTAGGCTCTTGATTTGCTTGAAGTTTACATTCAACAAGTTAGTTGTTTTCTTTTGATCATACGAACAAAAACCAATCTCCTTCAAACCCATTTATCCTTTCAAAATGACTATTGTAGCCATCTCAAGTAAGCATGACTTGGAGAATGGAACACAAACTAAACCTCTTATGTTTACACCACATGACTATGATACTTGGAAAATCCAAATGGAAGATTTTCTAAGGAATCAAGATATGAGATTATGGCTCTCTTTTTTGAATGGACCATATGTCCTCATGGTTCAAGCAGCTGATGAAGGTGGAGTTATGATTCCCAAAGATCTAGCAAAGTATTCAGATGAAGATCGGAAAAACATGGATATGGATCCAGCAAAGTATTCAGATGAAGATCGGAACAACATTATCCATTGCTTCAAGTAGTTCACAAGTGCATAAAAGTTGTGGGAAGCATTGAAGGCCAGATTTGAAGGAACTAAAGACATGAAGGAGAATAAAAGAGATGTCTTGAAGCAGAAATTTGAAAACTTTGGTTTTACTAGGGGAGAAACCATGACTACCACATATCTAAGATATGTCGAACTGCTAGACACTCTAGATGAAGTTGGAGTAATGATAGATAATAGTGATGTTCTTAAAAAGTTCTTAAGGTCCCTACATAAGATATGGATAGTTTAAACAGTGTCCATTCGAAGAACTCAAAATTTGAGACAATGTCTCTTGAGGAGTTATATGGCATCCTGAGTGCTTATAAGATGGGGATGGATGCAAATGAAGAATCACTTAGGAGATCTTCAAACCCCTCAAAGTCATTAGCTCTTATGTCACCGATTCATCAACCTTTTTACACTCACTCTCACACCGAATCCTACCAAATTCCCATGGTTAATCATTAAGTACTAATGATCACCTACCCTGAATCTCCAACTACTAAAACATAACCATCACCATCTTTCAATAGATGGAATAAGCCGCCCTTATCATCTAGTTCACAAACCTACACTTCAAACTTAGTCTTTGTTAATGAATAGGAAAAATTCTTTCAACTCTCTGAAGAAGATCTGGAATGCATTCATCTAGATGATCTTGAGTAAATGGATATCAACTATTAGATAGCCATGATTTTCTTGTTAGGTCTAGATTGATTGTATAGGCTTAGAAGATTATATATATCTTGTAATAAACTCTTGTAAACCTTTATCTTTTTGTATGCAAGACATATATATGTTAACCCAAATAATTATTTGTGTTGATTATATGTGTAATTACAGGAAAACATCATACTTGGTCAATTTTGAAAATTGACCAAGTACAAGAACTATATACGGATGAACAAGTTTGTACTTTCATAGATGTTCCACGGAACATAAAAGAAAAAGTCAAGGAATGTGCATCCGTCGATCTCCTGCAGAAACATTGTAACATCTACGGAAGAACAAGTCTACTCGTGAGATCAAGTTACTGCTGCTCCTACTGAAGAAGAAAGCTTGCTCCTATGGATGAAGTTCAGTATGAAGATCAAAGAGCTAACTCCTACAGAAGGATAACTCCTACTGAAGAACAAAGTACTTGCATGAACTCCAATCATCAAGGAAGCCACATGAAGTCAACAAGTCAAACTCTCTAGAGTGATGTCATCAAGTCAACATCTACGGAAGACTGCACTTCTGTCATAAATGAATATTTCATGTCACGTCAAGAATTTTATTTGAGTGACTTTCTTACCATAATAAGAAAGTTAGCTTTACCCATGTAAAAGTGAATCCCTCTGCCCATAAATAGAAGGCATGGGTTTACTCTTTTAAAAGAACAATACACAGAAAAATAATACAACAATTCTGATTACACCAGAATAGCAATCAAAATAGCAAGAACACCAAGAACATAACCTAGCAATTACCATATCATCAAAAATCAAAACCAATTGGAACCAATTCAGTATTAATGGAAATCGTTTGAAGCAAACTAGTTTATCGTATTACTTTAACTTTTTTTCCATTTCTATCATCTGTTCTTCGTCGATTTATGTTACAATTACAATTTCTTAAACAATTAATTACACAACGAGTTGTGATAATTCCGCGATCATTATTTGTTCAATCAAACTGATAAATTCCTGTTTCGATCCTTGGATTCATAGGTGGTATCAGAGCCTCGTGCTCATTGATTTCGATCAATTGATCTATTAGTTTTGATTAGTCTAATTAGTTGTTAATTTCATTAGATCTATCAGTTTTTGATAGATATGATAATTTAGCTTAAAATTGATTTTGAGTATTCGTGACAGCTTGAGAGTTCATAACTCAGATTTAAGTGTGTCGTTAAACAATTTAATTAAAACACAAGTTGGGTTTAGCTAATCAATAGCTAATGAAGGTATTTTACTCAACGAACTGGTGTAATTAGTTAAAATCATCAAACCCTGTTATATCGATCATCGAGTACTGTTCCATTGCTCGATTAACTCTGATCTACATCAAAATCATTTTGATTCGTGGATTTGTGTTATTGTTTGATATTTAAAGGTTGTTCAAACAAATTTGAACATGTCCCATCATCTAACATCTCAAATTCCAAATCAACTGAGAATTTATTGAGAGGTTTGACTAATTTTGACCACAACTTCTTAATTGACTGATAATTAAGAGTTTGTCATTAATTAGGTTATTCTCAACAAAAGCCATTAATTCAATGAAATTTATGTCTTAGTTGATTTGATATCAGTATTATTAGTGATTTGTTACGATTGTTTGAGTGTGTTTGAATTACGTTTACTTTACACATTCATAGGGTATTAGATCAGTTGGTAGTTTGATAATTACCAAGTTAACTAAAATGAGTAAATCAATTGTTGGCTCAGCTTACCAACCCCCAAAATTGGAAAACAAAGTTGATTTTAAAACATGGAAAATTAGATTTAGGAACCATGTTAAGTACACTGATTCTGACTTATGGGTGTCTATGACTGAAGGTCCCTACATTCCACCTGCTTTTGGACATAATTATAATGACAACAATCAACCTGTAAGTTTAAAAGATCTATCTCCTGAAGATGCTAAGAGAGTCAAAATTGATATTAAGGCCTATAGTATGCTTACTATGGCTTTACCTAAAGACCTCTTGATCAGATGTGAAGCTTACAAAATAGCCCACTCTTTGTGGAAGATTCTTCACACTTTGTGTGAAGGAAGTGATGAGATAAGAAGCATTAGGAAGGATGCCCTTCGTTTATAATATGAGACCTTTCATCATATTAAGGGTGAATCTATTCCTCAACAACTCCACAGATGCATGCAACTTGTTACTAAAATGAACATCTTTGAGTTGAAGTATAGTAATAAGGAGTTGAAAAAAGATGCTCCATACTTTGCCAGAAAGTTCGACTCAAATTGTGTCTATGTTCAAGAATACCATTGATCTAAAAGCAATTGAACAAGATACTTTGGTAGCAAAGGTGGAAGCTCTAGAATTGGATGAGAAAACAAGAAACAAAAGTGTAAAAACACCAATTGCACCATATCAATTTAAAGAAACAAAAGGTGCTGGAAGTGCATTTATTTCTAATGATGATGGTGGAGCTCTTATGTTGAGAGTGATGATGAAGATGAAGTAGCTTTCTATGCAGTAAAGTCCTCTAAATCAAACTCTCAAAGCAGTTCAAACAAGAAAGTGAAAGGGAAACTTGATGATACAAAAAACTCAAATGCTATAGCCACAAAACGATCCATAACCAACAAAAGCAACACTCAATCTGAACCAATTACTGTGGTACTAGAATCAGAAGAGCAAAAGGCAACCTCTACAGCCTTTACTTCAAGCTTTCAAGCTTATCTGGGTAGTACTTTGATCCCTGCTCATATTTGTCAACAAGACCTTGAAGAACTTCTTCCTGATGAAGTGGAGGAAATGGATTTACAATGGCAAATAGCCATGATTGCATACAGAGCTAAGATGTATTTGAGAAGGAATAAGGGATTGGCTGTTGCAGGGAGAACTACATTGGTGTTGATAAATCCAAAGTGAGATGCTACAAGTGTAATTTGTATGGTCACTTTTCAAGAGAATTCAATCAGCAATCAACAAGTGACTTGAGACAAGTAAACCAAAAAAACTTCAAGCAACCTCAACTTAGTACAAGTAACACTAAAGAAACTGGGTTAATTATCTTGTAGGATGGTACTTGCGATTGGAGCATGTATGAGAAAGAAGTTCTGGAGGAGAATCAAGCATTGCTAGCTAACATGGAGAACAAAATTCCACCTATGGCTAGAGAGGTAAGGGATAGATTATATTCATCCAGATGTGTTGAAGAGGCTGAAAGATATAGAATCCATGCTCAACAATTAGCTGATAAAATCAAAGAAACTATGATTTTGAATGAATCTCATGTGAGAGAACACAAATTATATCAGGTCAAAATCACTTCTTTACAAAAGGATTTGGATAAACTCTTGTCTGAAAAATATAATTTGAAAGAACAAGATGAGCATCTGACCACCTCTTTAACAAAATCAATGTCTGATCATGCATCAACTACAGTGAAACTTCAGAAGTTTCAATTATCATTTCAATAATATAAGAAACTTTTGAATACTCATATTGAAACAAAGAACAGGTACGGGTTGGGATTTCATGTTGTTGCACCTCCATTGAATGATAACTACGCAACACTACCTGAGTCAATGACCAATAGTTTGACAAACCATTTGGTATCAAGTACCAAAACTAAACCAAAAATTGTAATTAATGAATTGATAAATGATGAAGATACTGAGGTCATTGAAACTGATTCATCTAAATTAGAATGTTTAAAACAAATTGAATTAGAATTTGACTTTGATGATTGTGATGACGTGGATGAGTTTGATGAGCCTAATGAGCAAAAATGTGCTGGCTTGGGTAAGCGGAAGAATGCGTTAATTGAACCTATAGTTCCCAAAGTACTTGAGGAGATTAAGCTACCTTATCCTCCCGAACAAAGAAATATGTTGATGACCATCTACACAAGAATTGTTCAATTAAATGAAGGAATTCATGAGCTTAACAAGAAGCACAAAACTCATTCATCAAAAAGAACTGTTGGATCCATGAAAAAAGAGAAAATCACTTCCGCAGAACACCTGCAGAAAAAGAAGACCTCTCAAAACCATTTTTAGAAAATCCACGGACGAAGACAAATGTTGCTCTTTCAAAACAGTCAACATCTGTAGAAGATCTACTGAAGAAGCCATCATCTATTGAATCAAACAATGCCAACAAGAAAGGTAAGAAACAACAGAGAGTTATGAATCCTCAGCAACAAGAACCATTTGACATCATGTCTGGTAGAGGTAAAGATTCTTTAGCTGCAAAGTTTGAGAGAGAATTGAAGAAGCAGAAGAAGATAGTGATGGATTCTGGGAGTGAAGTTGAAGAAAAATATTTTAAGTGGTGTGACATGTATAACCACAACACAGATGATTGTTACTTTAGCAGCTATTGCTCCATATGTAACATGAACAATCACATGACTGCTGATTGTTACTTCAACAAACACTGTGCTATTTGCAACAAGAATAACCATTCTACTCAAGATTGCTACTTCAACATGAAGAACAAATAAAAAGTCCCAAAGTAGCAACAATCTAAGAATGTTGAATCAGACTCACAATCCACTGAAAGTAAGGCAAATTCAAAGCAAAAGAAGAAGCAACCAAAACAAAAGGTTCCAAAGGCAAAGAAGCCAACAACTACTGATAATCAAACAAAGAGGAAGAAGGAAAAGCAACACTCTCAAAGCAAGACTCCTCATAAGAAGGTAGATTTGTAGGAAGATGAAGCCTTCTATGACCACTTTGAAAAGGGTAATCAAGTACCACAATCAAAGACAAAAGAAGTAGAAACTTTCTCTAATCAAGTATCATCATCAAGTTCAAAGAACAAGATACTCAAAGAAGAGGTGACAGAGGAAGTGCTTGTGGATCAAAAAACAAAGTGCTTCAACTTCATCTTCAATAGAATCATCGTCACCCCAAACAAACCATAATGAATCAAATGAGTCTAAAAACAACCCTGAGACATCTAGGCTCATCCATGAGGGAGTAATAATCTTAGATACCAATGGCAAGCCCAAGACCATTAAGGCTAGGGCTCCACGCTTTAATTGATTTCATTATTTGTGCAGGAGCATCCATGGGGGACTGACAACAAGTGGCATGTTGACAGTGGTTGTTCCAGGCATATGACAGGAAACTATTCTCTCCTCCATGATTCCAAACACAAAAATGCTTCATATGTGGCATTTGGTGGGGATAAGAAGGGAGGTAAAATTGTTGGTGAAGGAATGGAAACAAATGGTGTACTCAAATTGAGAAAGTAATTTTTTGTGAAAATTTACAATACAACTTGCTGAGTGTATCTCAAATTTGTGATCAAAATTATACCACTCTATTTGATAACACTTACTGTTACATTCTTAAGCTAGGTTTTCAAATCCTAGTAGATTGGATCCTTCTTAAAGCACCAAGAAAAGGAAACACATATGTCTTGGACATGAACAACACCTCAATGACAAGCAATGAAACCTGCCTGATTTCTAAGTCATCAGAAGATAAATCTCAACTTTGGCATAGAAGGATGGTTCATTCAAACATGAAGAATATGAATAAGCTGGTAAAAAATGTCTTAGCCATTGGCCTTTCTAAGAAAGAATTTTACTATTCTAATCATTGTTCATCATGTTATAAAGGCAAACAACATAGGGTGTCACATAAGTCCAAAACAATCAACACAAACACAACTCTACTCAAAATGCTACACATGGATCTTTTTGGTCCAACCAATGTGATGAGCATTGGAAAAAGGCAATATTGTTTGGTGATTGTTGATGATTTCACTTGATTCACTTGGGTTTTTTCTTAAAACATAAAAGTGAAACATAAGAAACACTAATGGAGTTTATCACTAAGATTGAAAATCAACTTGATATAAAAATCAAAATCTTAAGAAGTGATAATGGATCTGAATTTATTGACCATGTTTTAGACTCCTTTTGTAGGAACAAAGGCATAGCCAGACAATTCAGTGCTCCAAGAACTCCACAACAAAATGGAGTTGCTGAAAGAAGAAACAAAACTCTAATTGAAGTAGCAAGAACAATGCTAGCTGACTCACATTTGCTAATCACATTTTGGGCAGAAGCAGTAAACACAGCATGCAATGTTCAAAATAGGACCTTAATTGTCAAAGAACATAATAAAACACCCTAAGATCAATTAGGAGAGTTTGCTGAAAAAGCCTATGATGGTTTCTTTATTGGTTACTCATCAACATCTAAATCATATAGACTCTACATTCCACATCAAAACATTATGGAGGAAACTCCTAATGTATCATTTCATGAATCCTTATTTCCAAAATTTGTAAAAGGATCATCTTGGCTGTTTGATATAGATGCATTAACAAATTCATTTAACGCTGGTTATTTGAATGTTACAGGTCCTTCGGATACATGCTATCCTTATGTACCTCTAAGTATGAGTGAAGTGCCATTGACTGCTGATCCTCCAAGATCATCGTATTCACACACTTCAAGTGTTGCTGATCCTAGCCCTTCATCTCAAACAAGTAATGGAAATTCTGATGGAAATGAAAATTCAACTTCCATAGAAGTAACTAATACATCAGAAGAAGTTAACCATGAATCCGTAGAAATTACTAATGCATCTTGAGTAGTGAACAATGCATTTGTAGAAGTTCCTCTACATCCGTTGATGTCCCATCTACTTCCGAAGATGATTCATTTCCTTCAACTGAAGTTCCCAATCCATCAGGAGATACTCCAACTGCATTCACAACATCTACAGATCAACAATCTACAATATCTATAGTTGTTCCTGTAACTCCCGCGGAAGTTATTCCTACATCTGCGGAAACAAAAACTCATGAAGATAGTTTTCATTCAGCATCAGAAGAACAAAATGATAAGGATTTTGACTACTTTGTTGATTCTCCATCTTAGCTGGATCCATCTCCATCATCATTAACCAATATCACTAACTTGAATCCTCCATTCCAGTTGAATCAATTCCAACATCAAGAATTCATAAGTATCATCCAATAGAAAACATCATTGGTGATCTTAATGAAAGAACCACAAGAAGCCAAGGGGAAGCTGCCGATATTTGTCTTTTCTCTTGTTTTCTTTCATAAGTGGTTCCTCCCAACATCACTACTGCATTAAAAGACAACAGCTGGATTGAAGCAATGCAAGAAGAACTTCAGCAATTCAAAAAGAAAAAAGTTTGGAATCTAGTTGATCTTCCTGAAGGTCAATATCCAATTGGTAAAAGGTGGCTTTTCAAGAAAAAACTAGATGACAGAGGTATCATTGTCAAAAACAAAGCAAGGCTGATAGCACAAGGGTATACTCAAGAAGAAGGGATAGACTACGATGAAGTCTTTGCCCCAGTTGCAAGGATTGAAGCTATTAGAGTCTTCCTAGACTATGCTTCATATAAGAAGTTCAATGTTTACTAGATGGATTTAAAATGTGCCTTCTTATATGGTAAAATTGATGAAGAAGTCTATGTTGCCTAACCACCAGGCTTTGAAGATCATGATTAGCCACACAGTGTATACAAGCTTCATAAAGCTTTGTATGGTCTTCATCAGGCACCTACAAAGTGGTATGAAACATTGTCTTCATTCTTGCTCAAGCATGGTTAAAAAAGGGGAACCATTGATTAGACTCTCTTCCTCAAACATGATCATCAAGACCTCTTGGTTGTCCAAATCTATATGGATGATATCATTTTTGGGTCAACAAACAAGAGATTGTGTTAAGACTTTGAATCTTTGATGAAATCTAAGTTCCAAATGAGTTCCATGGGAGAATTAACATTCTTCCTTGGTTATAAATTCATCAGAAATCAAATGGAATATTTATCAATCAGGAGAAGTTTGTGTACCAAATCTTGAAAAAGTACACCCTTGTTGACTCTTCTTTAGGGAAATCAGTTGATCAAAGATTGTATAGATCTATGATAGGATCTTTGATGTACTTAACTGCCAGTAGACCTAACATAATGTTTGTTATGTGTGTTTGTGCTAGGTACCAATCAGACCCCAAGGAGTCACATATGAATATAGTTAAGAGGATCTTTATATACCTCAAACGGAAGCCAGCTCTTGGGCTTTGGTATCCTAATGAAGGAGACTTCAACCGCTATTCATATTCTGATAGTGACTTTGGAGGTTGCAACAATAACAGAAAATCAACAACCGGTGGTTGTCAATTCATTGGACCAAGACTAGTTTCTTGGCACTGCAAAAAGCAAACAAATATGTAAGTATCCACAGCTAAGGCTGAGTACATTACTGCTTTAGCTGGTTGCTCTCATGTTTTGTGGTTGAAAAACCAACTACTTGATTATGGTTATAATTTCTTCAAACACCAATACACATAGATAACTCAGCTGCTATGTTCATAACTGCTAATCCAGTGCAACATAGTAAAACAAAACATATAGAAATTAGATATCATTTTCTAAGAGACTGCTCAGAAAAAGGTTTAATCAAGTTAATCAAAGTGGATACAACAAATCATCTTGCTGATTTATTCACTAAAGCCTTTGACTCAGTGAGATTTCATTTCTTAATTGAGTCTTTAGACATGATCAACTTAGATTAGTCATCATCACAAAGAAAAGAATGATCTGTCCTTTAAAATTCTCAATATAAAAAAGCCAAAAACATCCATAAAACATATAAAACTTCAAAAATATTGTCTTGTTAATATGTTTTCTTGAAAAACCAATTCATATCATGAGAAATGATCGCACACTATACCTTTGTTTACTAGCCTGGTTTTTAACTTACAATAAAGACTGATCAGATGTGATTTGATATGTGAGTAGGTTCAGCTTGAGTGGAGAATAAACATGTCCATGCTTAACATAATGCCAAGGTGACTAATTTTGTCCAATTCCATTTTGAGGAGCAAGCAAGTAAGTCTTATCCTGCTGTGATCAACTCAGTCACCTAAGCACACTATGTTACGACACTTTATAACCTCTATCTTTGCGCATCATGGACCCTCTATTTTGCATGAGCAAAGACCTGGGTTCGTAGGCACCTTTGTTTTACGTAAGTAAAGACTTGGTGACCTGATGCTGATCATCAATAAGTTCCAAATAGGAACAGCTCTAAAAGAATCCAATGTGATCAATTGTATATTATCTTAAAGAGCATAAAAATCATAATAACAGCATTAATATGATTTCAAAGAAATCTTAAGATAGAGCTTATGATTTAAGGAACATAGTTTTCAAGTGTGAAAAAGTGATGAATTGACTCAGAAACAGAGGACAAACTCTAATGTGAATTGAATGTGGAGTCCATATTTGTCTATCTTTAATCAACACCAAAACATGATTAATAGCATGACAAGTTGAATGTATACTCTTGGTTGAATTTATGTGGATCATAATACTTGCAATCAGCACTAGATCTATGTCTACTATCCTCATACAAAATGCTTTAGGAAGTTGCTTAGTGTCATAGTATGATCCCATTTTATGGTTTAAATGCTTGTAAATATGTTATGTGTAGTTTTTGCTTATAAACAAAAATACAGAAATATTTTGTTTATGTTCTTTTCTTTACTAATATGCTGGACAGATAATTGCTTTTCATGCTATTCTCTTCATAAATTTCTACTAAATGCATAAGTTCTTGATTAATCACAAACTAAAGGGGAGTAGTCATCAGCATGAAAAATGAGTATATCACATTTAAATGAATTGGAGCTTGAGCACTAACTTGGCTGCAGGATATCTGAAGTTTTTAACCAAATCAATCTCTTGTACATTTGCCATGAAGCAAAGTCAACAAGGTCCAACAACAATCAACAAATGATCTAACAACATGTTAGGTTCTTACAGCAAAATCATAAAAAATTTGACTTCCATAGATCAGTATCCTATGGTAAAGTAAAGTATACTTCCGTCAATTGAATACGGATAAAATAAGGAAAGTTTGCCTTCCGTAGATATTCTGCGGAAGAATTAACTTGTGGATAAACTTGATTGTGTATCCAAACAACCACGGAAGGGTAATGAGGTTTAAGGGTCCCACAACATTAAATAAAAGGATGTTGTTGCATACTTTAACAAAAAGATTTTGGAAAGAGTTCAGGAGTTGAAAACATTGAACAACTGATTACATGTTTCTAAACCTAAGGGGGAGTATTGTTAGGTCTAGATTGATTGTATAGGTTTAGAAGATTATACATCTCTTGTAATAAACTCTTGTAAATCTTTGTCTTTTTATATGCAAGACATATATATGTTAACCCAAAAATTATTTGTGTTGATTATATGTGTAATTGCAGGAAAACAACATACTTTGTCAATTTTGAAAATTGATCAAGTACAAGAACTATATACAGATGAACAAGTTTGTACTTCCGTAGATGTTTTGCGAAACATAAAAGAAAAAGTCAAGGAATATGCATCCGTGGATCTCCTACGGAAACATTGTAACATCTACGGAAGAACAAGTGTGCTCGTGAGATCAAGTTACTACTGCTCCTGCGGAAGAAAAAAGTTTGCTCCTGCGGATGAAGTTCAATTGTAAGGCTCACAGTTGGACAATTATCGCACATAAAACATATAATCTACATTTACAAATTTCTAAAACATTGCAACGGAATTCTTTTAAACAAACATTTCATGTATAAATAATTTCTTTTGCAAAATAATACATCGTTGACAGATTCAAAATATTACTCGTTGCATTACATCACAAAAACATTATAATTTAAACAACGGATGCCTTCCAAAGATGTCAAGTAGCTGCCCCGTGCCATCCTCAGCAACATTACCTGCCAACTGGAAACACATAAAAGTCAGCGTTGCTTAGTGAGTTCTAGTTTTATAAAATAAAATACTTTTCTTTCGTTTAAAACCATTCTTTCTTTACTTTCATACGCGATCATACAACATACGTACATATAGATAATAATATATTATTATCTTTCATCATCATTCGTCGAATTCCGTTCATTCATCATCGTACATCATCTTTATCATTCGTTATCTTTCTTTCCGTATTATATGTACACTCATTAACTTCCGATGACATCTACTGTCCCCGAACATTGTGCACGAAGCTGGCCCTAGGGCTTGGGGCAAGTACACACATCATTATCATTCATCTTTCATTCCAGACCAATGCCATGTGCTATACCCCGAACATTGTGCACGAAGCTGGTTACTAGGCCGGAGGTCTATCATAGACCTCAAACATTATGCACGAAGCTGACTCCAGTACCTAGGGAAAGCGACAAGGGTCCCATACATATGGTCAATCACAAAGATTAGACCCCTAGTGTGTATCCTTCCGGGGTAGCTAACCCGCACACAGTTGAGCTAACACCCTTCATTGGGCGTGAACCTCCATACATTGCTTGCAAGACTTTCATTACTTCATTCATTAATGCATGCATTCATTCATTCCTTACGTTCGCTTTTTCATTCTCTTCCGCTTTACGTTACATAACACTTTCCATTTACTTTTCATAATCATACCACGTAAAACCACGGAAAATAAACATACATAATAAGGAACATAACATAACATAACATAACCATACCATACATAGCATCATCACATCACATATGACATCATAAAGTCAACTTACATTACCCCCGGGGACATCCCAAGTCAAAGCCTACACTTTACATTTTCCCCAAAATTTTAGAAATTATTCTAAGGCATAGGCGCATGAGCACTTTGCAGGCGCATGGCCTTCTGGGCGCATGGGAACACTTAGGCGCATGGGAAAGGTTCTGGGCGCATGGGCACTTTTGGGGCGCATGACGCAACACTTAGTCATTCTAGGCATTTCCAGGCGCATGGGCACTATGCAGGCGCATGAGTGCCTAGGCGCATGGGCAGTTTTGGGCGCATGGAACACTTAGCCAAATTCAGCCTATTCTAGGCTCATGGATACTATTCGGGCGCATGGGTTTTGGGCGCATGGGACTACACTTAGTTAATTTGACCGTTGGGTGCATGGGCCAATTTCAGGTGCATGGGCAACAAACTCTCACTATCAGCATCATAAACAGTCCCAACATCATCAATTCATCATGTTTTAACTTAGTTCTAGCATTCTAAGCATCATAACATGAACATGGCATCATCATAACATCATAAATCACCCAAATCAAAACCCACCCACATTCACACATACACATTCATACGGGTACAAAAACCCATTTTCGTGAAAACATACATACATGCATTTCCAGCTCCAAAATCAGTTAAAACATGTAAAAAGGGGGTTCTAGAACTCACCTTTGACAACCTTCGAGTATGACTTCTTCAACCCGTTTGCAAATGAGTTCAAACACCTAAAACCCACCAAATCACATAACTCGAACACACAAACAACACATAAGCATATAACCGAGGCATAGGCCGGCCAAGAACAACATAAAGCCAAGAATTCTTACCTTGAATTTGGTTTCTTGTTCTTCCTTCATCAAAATCTGAACTCTGCTCTTTCTCATCTAGAAAATCCGGTGAAAAGAATATATGCAGAGAAGTGTGGGCGACCATGCCCACTTTATGCACCCACTTTTATTCTTTTTGTCCTTTTTACACATTTAGCCCCTTAACTTTGATTAAATTATGTTTTCTTTCTTTTTATACACATTTATTCTTTCTTTCTCATCTTTTAAAATTTTCCGGGTGTTACAAGTCCACCCCCCTTATATAGGTTTCGTTCCCGAAACCTGTTATTCCTCAAACAAATGTGGGTAATACTACCTCATCTCTTATTCAGTCTCCCATGTAGACTCGGATCCCTTCCTGTGCTTCCACTGTACACGCACAAGGGGAACCACTTTATTCCTTAACCTTTTCTCCTTGCGGTCAATGATTGCCACTGGTTGCTTCACATAATTGAGCCTTTCATCAACTTCAATATCCTCCAGTGGTACAACCGTATCCTCGTCAGCTAAACACTTCCGCAGATGAGATACATGGAATGTCGGGTGAATTCCACTTAACTCATCGGGTAACACCAACCTATAGGCCACCTCTCCTACTCGAGCAATGATTCGGAAAGGCCCTATGTATCTCGGGCTCAAATTTCCCCGCTTCCTGAACCGAATGATACCTTTCCAAGGTGAGACCTTTAACATAACTCTGTCACCCACCTTGAACTCAATCGGTCTGCTTCTCCTGTCGGCATACGACTTTTGCCTATCTTTAGCTGCCTTCATAAAGGCTTTGATCTTTTCAAGCTTCTCAGTCATGGCCTCAATCACCTCAATACTTCCCAACTCCTTCTGACCAATATCACCCCAAAAAACGGGTGTTCTACATCTCCTACCGTATAGCATCTCATAAGGGGGCATACCAATACTGGCATGATAACTGTTATTATATGAGAACTCAGCTAATGGTAAGTGGTCATCCCAACTTCCTCCAAAGTCAATGACGCATGCTCGAAGCATATCTTCTAGCATTTGAATAGTCCTTTCCGACTGACCATCCGTCTGAGGATGATAAGCCGTGCTAATGTGTAACCTCGTCCCCATCGCATTATGGAACTTCTTCCAAAATTTAGATGTAAACTGAGTGTCACGATCAGAAAAATAGACACCGGCACACCATGACTAGTTACAATCTCTTTGATGAATAGATCCGCTAATCTTTCAGAGGAGTACGTTTCACGGATCGGTAGGAAGTGAGCACTCTTTGACAAACGATCAACTATCACCCATATGGCATCATACCCTTTCACGGTACGCGGTTACTTCATAATAAAGTCCATGGTGATATGCTCCCACTTCCACTCTGGTATATCCAACGGTTGAATCTTCCCGTACGGCTTCTGATGCTTGGCCTTCACTTGCAAGCAAGTAAGACACTTAGTCACATACTCCGCTACATCGCGCTTCATTCCCGGCCACCAATAATCTTTCTTCATGTCTTGATACATCTTTGTAGCACCGGGATGAATGGAGTATCGAGTCTTATGAGCTTCATCCATTATCTTCCCACGTATATCCCCATAACGAGGAATCCACGTCCTTCCGAATCGGGTTCCAACACCAAGAGTGTTTTCGCCCAATTTCGCAACCATACCTCTCATCCTTTTGGAGTTAAGATGATCTTCTTTCGATGCCTCGTCTTGAAACTCCTTGACCTGCTTCATCACATCAGAGGTCATAATCAACTGATAAGCCTTCACCTGAATCGGCTCGGGTCTCTCCTTTGGTTAAGGGTATCCAGCACTACGTTGGCCTTGCCCGGATGGTAATGGATCTCGCAATCATAATCCTTTATGAGCTCCAACCATCGCCTCTGCCTCATGTTTAGGTTCTTTTGCTCGAAGAAGTACTTCAAGCTTTTGTGGTCCGTGAAGATTGTGCACTTCATTCCATATAGGTAGTGCCTCCAAATCTTTAGTGCAAAAACCATAGCTGCTAACTACAAGTCATGAGTAGGGTAATTCACCTCATGAACTTTCAATTGTCAAGACGCGTATGCTATCACCTTTCCTTGCTACATCAACAAGCAACCCATCCCCGAGTAAGAAGCGTCCGAATAGACCACTAAGTCCTCGCTTCCTTTGGGTAATGATAAAACTGGAGCTTGAGTCAACCTTGCCTTTAACTCCTCAAAAGCACTCTCTTGAGCTTGACCCCATACAAACTTCACATCCTTGTGGGTCAACTTAGTCAACGGAGAAGCTATCTTAGAGAAGTCTTGAATGAATCTCCTATAATATCCCACCAACCCCAAGAAACTACGAATCTCGGATGGCGTCTATGGAGACTTCCATTGCATCACCGCTTCCACCTTTGTCGGGTCCACCATGATCCCCTCCGGATTCACTACATGACCCAAGAACTGAACTTCGTGCAACTAGAACGCGCACTTGGAGAACTTGGCACACAACTTCTCCTTTCTCAACGTCTCTAACACTTCTTAAATGTGTCCGGCATGCTCTGTCTCGCTCTTTGAATAAATCAGGATGTCATCAATAAACACAATCACTGATTTGTCCAACATCGGCAAACACACTCGATTCATCAAGTCCATAAAAGCAGCTGGCGCGTTGGTCAAACCAAAAGACATAATGAGGAACTTGTAGTGTCCATAACGTGTGCGAAAAGCTGTTTTAAGAATATCTTGCTCCTTTACCTTCAACTGATGGTAGCCAGATCGAAGGTCTATCCTTGAGAACCAACTAGCACCTTGGAGCTGATCAAACAAATCATCAATCCTCGCGGTAGTCTATGCACATCCTCATACTACCGTCCTTCTTCTTCAAAAATAAGACCGGAGCACCCCAAGGAGAGATACTCGGTCTAATAAACCCTTTATCAAGCAACTCCTGCAGTTGCTCCATCAATTCCTTCATCTCAGTCGGAGCCAACCGATACGGTGCTTTAGCAACAGGCCGGGCACCCGGTATCAAGTCAATCTGGAACTCGGTCTCGCGGTCCGGTGGCACACCTGGTAAATCTTCAGGAAACACATCTGGGAACTCACACACAACCGGTACATCCGACAGTTGTGGTGTTGGCATATCTACATCCTTCACGTAGGCCAAGTAGGCACTACATCCACGCCTTATGCACTTTCCCGCCACCGCCATCGAAATCACCTTCGGGATAGTCGTAACTCGATCACCGTAGATCGTCACCAAACTCCCGTCGAGCGCTGTCAGTCGAATCATCTTCTTACGACATATGATATTCGCCTCGTAGTCTGCTAACCAATCCATTACTAGGACTACGTCAAATCCGCCTAAGGTCATCACGAACAGTCTAGCAGGAAATTTATGACCCTCTAATTCTATATCACAGCCTTCTATCAGGTCAACAATCTTGGTAGACTTACCTATGACAGTTTCTACATCGAAGGGCTCATCAACGCCTCTACTACTAATTGGCAACTTAGCACAGAAAACAGCAGAAATAAAACTCTTACTAGCACCAGAATCAAATAACACGAAAGCAAGAGTTTGGTTTACTAAAAACGTACCTGACACAACATCAGGGTCCGCCCTAGCCTCCTCCTGAGTCATCGTGAATGCCCTGGCGCTTGCCCTCTGCCCCTCGGTCCCGGTCTTCTGCCCTACGCCGGAACTCTCAGCCCTTGGCTTCTTGCATTCTCGACTCATGTAGCCCTTTCCACCACATTTAAAACACCTTGCCGCCTTACACTCTCTTCCCATGTGGCCAGGCTTTCCACACTTGAAGCACACGTTCAATCCCCACCTACACTCCCTGGTGTGCTCCTTCCTACATTTGCCACACCTCTTCGACTCCGCACCGGATGTGACTACACGCCGGTCATCCGGGTGCATTCTTGTTGTTTGCCGGGCCACCACCCTGACCAAACCTCTTCCCATTCCGGTTTCGGTCACCACCGCCTTTCTTGCTCACCTCAGCCACCACCACATCCCTCTCGTCGTACAGCCTTCCCGCCAGATCGACCACCGACCTGAACGTACTCGGCCGAGTAGCGATCATATGCCTGCGAATATCCGCTGGCAAGCCCTGAATATACCTCTTGATCTTTCACGACAGTGGTGTCACCTGATCTGGCACCAGTCGTGCCATCTCGTTAAACTTGGTGGTGTATTGCTGATGCATCATGGTTCCCGCCTCCAGCTGCAGGAATTCCTTTTCAACCTTGTAGAGCTCCCTATGAGGACAGAACTCCCGATCACCAGCTTCTTCAACTCTGGCCACCTCATTCTTCCAATTGCCCTACTACCCTTGGCTTGGACGATATTGTCCCACCAGCACAAAGCCAAGTCCACAAATGAATGAGTGGCAAACTTCACCTTCTGATCCTCCCGGCACTCACTGATATCAAGTATAGCTTCCATCTCTCTCACCCACCGGTGAGCAGCAGCAGCAGTGCCATTTCCGTCAAAAGTCGGGGGCTTGCATCTTTGAAATGCCCCATAGTTAAAGCCTCGTGCTGCCTCCGACACAGGCACTTCTTCTTCTTCCTCATCAGTAGAGACAACCGTCTCAGTCTCCGGTTGCTCCCTTACTCCCGAGGACCTATTCCTCTCTTTCCTTTCCCCTTCTCTCACAGCCTTTATCACTTCGGTCACTACAGACGGTAAGATCGTCTACATGACCTGATGAACCTCCTCTACAACAGCCTCCTTCATCGAGGCCCTTAAGTTAACACTCTCGTCACCGCCCTCTGGATGAGGGGTCTCGGGCTCTTCATGAGCCACCTCTTCAGCTCTAGGCCTTCCTCTCGTCACCTGCGGTCCAGCACCACGACCTCCACCTTGAGAAGCCTTTGAAGATCTACCACCGGCCATCCTCAAACATGCTATAAGATTCAAACACTAACACGGTCATTCAAGGTAATAGCTCAGTTTATGTCAAGTATAGTAAATCCCTAATTACAGTGGCCAGTTGTGATTAGTCACTTACTTTATTCTTCATACCCCAAGCATTTCCTATCCTGACTACATCAGTATCTAAATCTACTAAGAAGCACATAAATCACATAACATGTGCACATAATACCGGTTAACATCAAGAAAATACCTGATGGCACGTAGCTACTCGGACTGGCATCCCTTCCCTTTGTCCCATTCTCAATTTAAGTTTAGGTTTCTTTTCAAAATTTTAACCCATTTCACTTAAACTTTGGCTCTGATACCAACTTGTAAGGCCCTGATCCCGGGACGCTCACAGTTGGAAAATCATCGCACATAAAACATATAATCTACATTTACAAATTTCTAAAACATTGCAGTAGAATTCTTTTAAACAAACATTTCATGTATAAATAATTGCTTTTGCAAAATAATACATCGTTGACATATTACAAAATATTACTTGTTGCATTACATCATAAAAACATTATAATTTAAACAACGGATGCCATCCAAAAATGTCACACCCCGGGCCCAGGTAGGGTGGGACGTCACAGACTAGCAACAACATATGGCAGCAGAAACAAACCATCATAAGAGCACAAAAGGAGAGAACATCACATGGCATTAATGTTTAAAGAAAAACCGGGCTAGAAATAGATCTAGCCACCAATACAAGTACATAATTCATCGGTATAAATTGTTTCCAACAATAACAATGTAAATTGTTCAAATTCTTTTAAAAAAAACTAAACAAGCCAATGGCATGGGTCACGGTGCTAGGTCAAGGTCTTTTAACAGCTAGACTCCCATCAAGGATTACCTGAAACATGCTCAAAAGAAATTTGTGTCAACTAAAAAGTTGGTGAATTCAAGTGCTTAAAGTTCAAAAGCAAAAGGATTCAAAAGAATCCACATTTGAGTTAAAAGTCATAGATCATAGTATCATAGTTGTTGGGATCACAATCAACCCTGCACTCAGTCCCGGCTAGCCTTTTCTAAAGTTATGTTACACCGGCTAATCCCGAGGGAAGAACTGAGCCTCATATGGTGGACCATACCTGTCGGATGGTTCACCTTAGTATCTTATTAAAACTTGTCACATGCCACAAACGACCCCGCAGGATCTCAGTGTGGTACCCTTCCCGCTCATCAAGGAAGGCACTGTGTGTGGGGGATTCCCCAAATAGATCTACCCATATAAAACAAGCGGTTCACACAAGAATTAATGATCGTGATAAAAGTAAAAGCAGGTTCTAAAATTTCCACAACATATAGCAGAATATTATAGCATAGAAAAGTTTTGTTTAAACAGAGCATGCTTCACCCCAAAAATAGTAGTAAAAAGGGGACATTAGAACTCACCTTAGAGCTTCAAGTAACGGGTTCTTCGTGTACCGGGAAGGTTTCAAATTTAGCACCCTACCAACAAGATTAAGTGTTGAGCCACTAATTCTAAGGTCACACGAGGTAGATAATAATGTGTTAAGGGGTTAAATGTTCAACTAGTTTAGATTTGCCAAGGCTTGCATTAGAAAGTTTCCTTTTATAGTAAGTCATGGTTTCTTATGGATAATTATAGGTTTTTACACTATTAGGTCATTGATACCAGTAAATTAAGTTACCAAGTGATTACATGTTCATAGGGTCGTTTTATAGAGTTTTGGCAGAATTTACAGTTTAGCCCCTCAAGTTTCAGAATTTGCAATTTCTACCCTAAAGTTTGCTTCTTTACATTTAATGGCCTTTTTGACAAGATAAAAGATTTTGGAGTTAAATAATACATCTTAATCAAGTTAAACTTCCAATTTTTAGAACTTTAGAATTTGGTTGGTAAACATGTGTTTTTACGTTACAGGTTACGGTGAAACCGGGGGTTTTTAACGGTTAAGTATTAAACCTTATAATTTTATGTCTTAAAATTTGAAGTATTATATTAAGGAGTTTTAATAAGTTTTTATAATCTGTTAAGAATGTATTCTTAAGCCCTTTTTGTTGAAAGTCTCGTTTTTAAGTTCGACCCGTTAAAGCGCGTTTTTACCCGAAACCGATCGCCCGAAATCATGTTTGACCAATTTTTCACCATCTTTAAGTCTTAACGTTCTAGTCTTACTGAAATAACAATTTTCCCATAGATTTTAGGTTTATTCTTGTATTTCCATGAATTTCTCCCAAAAATCACCCGGTTAAGACCCGTTTTTAACTAAAAATTTCATTTAAATTGTTCTTAGACCCATTTAACCACAAAAATCACCCGGTTAAGGCCCAATTTCACTTTGTTAACCTTTTTAGAGCCTGTAATTCTTTTTAACATGGTTATACCCTATGTCCTCATATTTTCAAGTCAATTTACCACCTTTTCGGGTCCCCGAATAAATCCAAAATGCCTATAATCCCTACTATTTTAATTTTCAGCTTTTGACAACATTTCATATGCCCAATAACATCCAAAACCTACTTAAAATTAGTTCTAATACATGGATCTAACATGTAACCATAATATAAGCTTGTATTTGGGAGATTTTTACCATTTTAGCCCTTTACACATGTGTAAAACATATTAGTTGTACCCATTCACCACCAAATCGTTTTGTAACTTTCAAAACAGGTTGTTAGGAGGTTTAAAAACCATTTTTAAGCAGATCCCAAGCTTTGGTTATGGAGGGTTACAAAACATAAAGTTCATGGGTGTCAAAGTTACCCAAAAGAGGGTTTTCATGGTGTAAATCGTGTTCCACCCATAGAATGACCAATATATCAAATAAGATACCTTCAAGGATATTAGAAGCTCCTCAAGAACAAGGTGATAGCAGTAAGTTTCTATTAGAATAAAGAATGTAAGGTTTTTGGTAGATTAAAGAAGGAAAAACACTTGACATAGCTTGTTTCGGGTGAGATGAACCTTACTCTTTGTGTGGTTCATGATTTGGAGAGTGTAGAGGGACAAGAATGATCTGGAGATCTCGAACAAAGGCTGGAGAAGTCAAACCCACAAGAACCGAGCACCCAAAGTTCACAAGATAGTACCTTCTTGCTTGTTTGAAGCTTGGCCGATGATGATATGATGTTGTTCTTCAAAAACTTGCTGAAATGGTGATGGGAATACGGTTGTATGTGTGTTTTCTGGTGAAGGAAACCGAGAGGGAGAGGGAGAGAATGAGTTTGTGTGTGTGTGTGTGTGTGTGTGTGGTTTGCATGAAATGAGAGTGGGTGATAGAGGTGGTGGTGTTTAGTGGAGAAAAGAGGAGAGGATAGATGGAGAGGGGCGGCCGAGTATTTTGGAGTTTAGTGGGAGTATTTTTTATTTAATTTTTATTGTATAAATTTTATTATGTAGTATAGTCTGTAGTATTTTAGATGGTAATTTTTAGTTAGTTGTTTAAGTATTAAGCATGCTTCTATCCGTGAATGGTGTGTGAGTGCACACAATTTAATTGTTTCAATTAAAATTAAATTTTGAAACGGACTAATTGACTTTCCTTGGACACTAAGTTACTCTATGCTAAGGCTAGATTTGACTAAATCATAAAAAATGGCACATGAAACAATAAAATGACAATAATAGCAATAACAATAATATTGCTAATACTAATAATGATAATGATATTAACATTAATAACAATTGTATGGATAGTGATGCAGGAGGGGTTAAAGGTTAGGGTTATGACCTGCAGGTCGGTTGTTACAAAAAATGCCAAGTAGCTGCCCCGTGCCATCCTCAGCAACATTACCTGCCAACTGGAAACACATAAAAGTCAGCGTTGCTGAGTGAGTTCTAGTTTTATAAAATAAAATACTTTTCTTTCGTTTAAAACCATTCTTTCTTTACTTTCATACGCGATCATACAACATACGTACACATAGATAATAATTTATTATTATCTTTCATCGTCATTCGTCGACTTCCGTTCATTCATCATCGTACGTCATCTTTATCATTCGTTATCTTTCTTTCCGTACTATATGTACACTCATTAACTTCCAATGACATCTACTGTACCCCGAACATTGTGCACGAAGCTGGCCCAAGGGCCTGGGGCAAGTACACACATCATTATCATTCATCTTTCATTCCGGACCAATGTCATGTGCTATACCCCGAACATTGTGCACGAAGCTGGTTACTGGGCCGGAGGTATATCATAGACCTCAAACATTATGCACGAAGCTGACTCCAGTACCTAGGGCAAGCGGCAAGGGTCCCATACATATGGTCAATCACAAAGATTAGACCCCTAGTGTGCATCCTTCCGGGGTAGCTAACCCGCACACAGTTGAGCTAACACCCTTCATTGGGCGTGAACCTCCATACATTGCTTGCAAGACTTTCATTACTTCATTCATTAATGCATGCATTCATTCATTCCTTACGTTCCCTTTTTCATTATCTTCCGCTTTACGTTACATAACACTTTCCATTTACTTTTCATAATCATACCACGTAAAACCATGGAAAATAAACATACATAATAAGGAACATAACATAACCATACCATACATAGCATCATCACATCACATATGACATCATAAAGTCAACTTACATTACCCCCGGGGACATCCCAAGTCAAAGCCTACACTTTACATTTTCCCCAAAATTTCAGAAATTATTCTAAGGCATAGGCGCACGAGCACTATGCAGGCGCATGGCCTTTTGGGCGCATGGGAACACTTAGGCGCATGGGAAAGGTTCTGGGTGCATGGGCACTATTGGGGCGCATGACCCAACACTTAGTCATTCTAGGTATTTCTAGGCGCATGGGCACTATGCAGGCGCATGAGTGCCTAGGCGCATGGGCAGTTTTGGGCGCATGGAACACTTAGCCAAATTCAACCTATTCTAGGCGCATGTTTATTCGGGCGCATGGGCGCATGGGACTACACTTAGGTAATTTGACCGTTGGGCGCATGGGACAATTTCAGGCGCATGGGCAACCAACTCTCAGTATCAGCATCATAAACAGTCCCAACATCATCAATTCATCATGTTCTAACTTAGTTCTAGCATTCTAAGCATCATAACATGAACATGGCATCATCATAACATCATAAATCACCCAAATCAAAACCCACCCACATTCACACATACACATTCATACGGGTACAAAAACCCATTTTCGTAAAAACATACATACATGCATTTCCAGCTCCAAAATCAGTTAAAACATGTAAAAAGAGGGTTCTAGAACTCACCTTTGACAACCTTCGAGTATGACTTCTTCAACCCGTTTGCAAATGAGTTCAAACACCTAAAACCCACCAAATCACATAACCCGAACACACAAACAACACATAAGCATATAACCGAGGCATAGGCCGGCCAAGAACAACATAAAAGCCAAGAATTCTTACCTTGAATTCGGTTTCTTGTTCTTCCTTCTTCAAAATCCGAACTCTGCTCTTTCTCTCTCTAGAAAATCTGGTGAAAAGAATATATGCAGAGAAGTGTGGGCGGCCATGCTCACTTTATGCACCCACTTTTACATTTAGCCCCTCAACTTGGATTAAATTGTGTTTTCTTTCTTTTTATACACATTTATTCCTTCTTTCTCGTCTTTTAAAATTTTCCGGGTGTTACATCAATATGAAGATCAAAGAGCTAACTCCTACTGTAGGATAACTCCTACGGAAGAACAAAGTACTTGCATGAACTCCAATCATCAAGGAAGCCACATGAAGTCAACAAGTCAAACCCTCTGGAGTGAAGTCATCAAGTCAACATCTACGGAAGACTGCACTTCTGTCAGAAATGAATATTTCATATCACGTCAAGAATTTTATTTGAGTAACTTTCTTACCACAATAAGAAAGTTTCCTTTACCCATGTAAAAGTGAATCCATTTGCCTATAAATAGAAGGCTTGGGTGCACTCTTTTAAAAGAACAATACACAGAAAAACAATACAACAATTCTGATTACACATTAGAATAGCAAACAAAATAGCAAGAACACCAAGAACATCATCTAGCTATTACCATATCATCAAAACTCAAAACCAATTGTAACCAATTCAGTATTAATGGAAATCGTTTGAAGCAAACTAGTTATCATATTAGTTTAACTTTTTTCCATTTCTATCATCTGTATTTCATCTATTTACGTTACAATTACAATTTGTTAAACAAATAATTAAACAACAAGTTGTGATAATTCCGCGATCATTATTTGTTCAATCAAACTGATAAATTTCTGTTTCGATCGTTGGATTCACATTTAGCAGAGAACTTGAAGAAACTTCTTGAGGCAGAAAATATCAAGTTTTGGATTTGACAAGAGCAAAGTAAAGTATTTCAATAGTAACTAGTTGGCACACTTTGCCAAAGAATATAAAGCACATAAGTCAAACCTATCTCCCCTAAGTTCATCCAACTTCAAACAACCCGTAAGCTATCAAAGTCCCTTTACTTCTACTTGCCAAAGACATACAATAGCTGTAGTCTCAGGAGAAGAGGTGATTGACCGGAGCTCCCAAGTAGAAGATGTCATTAACATTAACAATGCATTGGTGGCTGGAAGCTCAACCTCCTCACCACAAGATCATCTACACGCCAAAACAAACTTGTGGATTGCAGATACTGGATGCTTCTAGCACATGATAGGTGACAGATCATGTCTGTTGAATCTATAACCATGTGATAGTGGATACATTGCCTTTAGAAGTGTTAAAAAAGCGGGATACATTACTGGCAGGAGGATAGTTAGCAATGGCAAGGTAAGCTTTGATAAGGTGAAATATATGAAAGAGTTAAACTATAATCTACTGAGTGTGTCTCAGTTTTATGACCAAAAACATAACACTTTTTGCATAGAGCATGAAAGTATTCTTCTATCTCCTAGATTTGAAATTCCAAATGACAAAATTCTTTTAAGAGCTCCCAGGAAGGATAATATGTACATGCTCAACAAGCAGAATTCATCACCTTTAGGAATTGTATCATGCTTTATTTCCAAAGTTTTACTAAATGAATCCTCCCTTTGGCACATAAGATTGTCATATGTAAACCTCAAAAACATGAACAAGCTTTTTCGGAATAGGTTAGTCACAGGACTACCAAATAAGGAGTTTGTATGTGCTGACCACTATGTTGCCTATCAAAATGGAAAGCAATAGAGATCCTCTCACAAGTTCAAACAATTGAATTCAGTCATAACTCTTATACATCTTTTACATATGGACTTGTTTGGGCCAACAGGTGTAAAGAGTTCGGGAAGAAAATCATATTGCTTGGTAATAAAAGATGATTTTACAAGATTCACTTGGGTTTTCTTTTTAGAAACTAAAGATGAGACTGTTGAAATATTAAAATCATTTAATAGCAAAATTAAGAACCAAATTGATCAAATGGTAAAACTAAGTAGATGTGATCAGGGCATAGAATTCAAAACCACACCCATGATTCTTTTTATGAATCCAAAGGTATTACAAGGAAATATAGTCCTCCTAGAACTCCTCAACAAAACAGATTTGCTAAAAGTAGAAATAGGACACTTATTAAGGCTGCAAAGACCATGTTATCTAACTCTGAACTTCCCATAACATTTTGGGCTGAAGCAGTCTGCACTGCATGCTATGTTCAGAACAGGATGTTGATAGTCAAGAGACATGGAAAAACCTCTTATATATTGTGGCATAAGAGAAGACCATTCATAGAGTTCCTAAGACCTTTTGGATGTCCATGCACCCTTCTAAATACCAAAGATCATTTATCCAAATTTGCTGAGAAATCAGTAGATGGGCTTTTTGTAGGATACTCATCACAAGCTAAGGCTTATAGGATATACAACAAAGCTGATCACACTTTTAAGGAATCTGAAAATGTTATATTTAATGACAATTCCTCAAATAGTGTTGGAAATACCACAAGTTGGTATTGCTTCATATGAAGCATGAACACCAGTCTTCTTAGACTTCTATTTGTTTTGTGGTGATTGAGGAGCAGAAAAGAATGAAGTTTCACTAGAATCAAGAAACTCCTCCTCTTCTTCTTCACCAGTGCATGTCAAGAATGTACTGTCTATTGTTTTCATCTCCTTGAATTTGTATGATTGCACATGTCTAACTATGCTATTGTTTTTGGATGTCTCATCTAATTCTAGTACCTCTACTTTGGCCACTAGTGCATCCAAAGATAATACTTCAAGATCCAGTGTTGCTTTTATTAGAGAGACTGATTGTGTCCAACTCTCTGGAAGAGTATGCAACATTTTCTTGTTGATCTCCACAGATTCGTATTTACGACCATAAACAATCATCTTATTTACCAGCTGTACGAATCTATGGAGCTGTTGTGGTATTGATTCTTCTTGAACATGGTGGAAAGTTTGATATTGGGTCCTTAATTTTTCTTTCTTGATTTCCCTGATTTCCTCACTTCATTCACACATTGTGTGAAGTACCTTCCACAGTTCATGTGCTGTTTTGAAGTTTTCAACTCTTGTTAAAATCTCAAACGAGAAAGTTTCATTTTGACCTTTCTCAGGTCATCACCAGCTAATAACTGGTTTCTGTATGTTATAATCTGGACCTAAAGTCACAGGTATGTATGGTCCCTTGGTTATGGATGTCCACAAATCCGAGTCTTGAAAAATAATTCATTTTTGGAACATTATTTTTTATTGTTTGAAGTCAGCTTTGTTCTTCAGTCTGGGTGGTTTGAGACCACTTTTGGAACCTAAAATTTCATCTGACATGATTGTTAATTTTTGAACTTAATGGTTTAAGTCAAATTTGTTTGATAATTTAGCTCGGTGCTAAATTTTGATTTATCATAAGGTCACTAGGATTCGTTTATTGTGTTTGTCACTTTTAATTTTACCAAATTTAAAGGAAATTAGTTAATTTGAAATTTAATTAATTAATATCCAAGGCAATGTCACCTTCAAATCTCGGTTCAATGAAGGGAATATTCTTTTTAATGAAGGTCAATCAGTCAAAACCCTTTAATGATATCAGTCAATAAAATCAAAACCCTAAAAACAATTTTATGTTTTAAAAGTTTGCATTTTGGATCAAAAATTCACTTTTTCAAAAATAAAAAAGAAGAACCGGTTTCTTCCTTTGTTTTTGGTGAAAAACAACACAATCACCGTTGATATTGAAGGTTTTGAATGAATGATGAACTAAGGTTTATCCTAGCAATTGCAGCTGCGATAATCTTCGAAGAAAGAACAATTGATTTGTTGTTTTAAGATAATCAATAACCTGATTCAAGTATGAAGATACTCGAATATGATGATTTAAACACACTAAATGGATTTAATGTATTCAAAGCAATGTCCATTTGATGAAAACTCAATAAAACAATACTCGGTTACTATTTTATCAAAAACCCTTGAAACCAAAGAGGTTTTAGAGGTTTTGTGATGATTCTGTTTTGAAAAATAGTGAATGAATGATGTTTAGAGCTTTAACAATAGCAAAAACAAAAATCTTCCTCAAAATGTACTAAAACAGATGATTAACTTATTTTTTTGAACATTTATTGAATGTTTGATGTAGAAGAGGGTTTTTGTGTCGATTTTCATCTAAAAATGGATGATAAGCTAATGAACCATAGAGATCGTTGTATTGATTGAGATGATCAAAAATCAGTCGTATGATTTAAGCCAAGGCTCTGATAACACCTGATGGATTTGGGTTTTGAACTTTAAGAAGAACAAAATGAATGAATCCCCGAAGATCTTTTTGAATCTCTCAATAATAACAAGTTGTTATTGAATCAATACTCAATAATCATAGTGCAGAAACTCATGATTAATGATATAAACTCTATGTGTGTGTATGATTGTGAGTGTTTGAATGCTATGAATGATAATAACTGCTTTGTATGATTGATTGTTCAAAAGATTACAAAGGATTAGGGTATATGGCTATTTATAACATATACAACGATCTATGTAGAGTTACAAAAATACCCTTATGTAAAAAAAATTAAACATAATCCTAAGTCTAAGTGTTGTCCGCTGTGGATGATAACATATCCGTTGTGGATGTGCAACTGTCCGCTGTGTATGATAGTCCGCGGTGGATGAATGAGTTGTCCGCAGTGTATGATAGTCGTCTGCTGTGAACACTTTGTGAATGTTTGCTTTGTTGTTGTCTGCTGTGGAATGTTCATCCATTGTGGATATTGAACATCCGCTGTGGACTGGTCATCCGTTGTAGACTTGTTCATCCGCTTTGGGTACTTGTTCATCAGCTGTGAATTTGTTCATCCGCTGTGAGTACTTGGACTTCTTCAGACTTCATCCGCTGCTGACATTTGTGCATCCGCTGCGGGCAAGACTTCATCTGCCGCCAACACTTTGCAAAATTTTCTTTATCTAAAAAACATGAAAAAGAAATTTAAACAATAATTAGAGTTTGTTATGTATGTTACTATTGTTTGCATGTTAATAAATGATTGTTTGAGTGTTAGAACATATTATGATAGATTATGGCAGGCGTTATCCTTTAATAGAATTGTTAAGTCCAACATAGTTACACTATTATTAGCATTATCACCATATTAGAAAATTATGGGTTAAAAGTTTAAAATACTACGGTTATTATTACTGGCGGAATAACTTATGATTTTACAAATATTATTAATATTACTAGATGTACTCTAAATATCCATAATAAAACTAATAGTTATTTTATCATCAGCAAATCACTACAAATGTCACTTATGTAGTTGCTCTATATTATTATTTCTAATAATATTATTATCATTATTATTATTATTGTGATGATCTATATTATTATTTCTAATAATATTATTATCATTATTATTATTATTGTGATGATTGTCAATGATATTTTTAACGTTATTATTATCATGCATTACGATTCGTTAAGCTTTACCTTAATATTGACAGTAATTAATAATATTGTAATAATTATTAATACAACAATTTTTTCAAACTTGATAAATCTTATATTCTTTATAAATAATAGTACAAATGATGTATAATACTAAAATATTAAGAATGTATCAATATGGTCTCAATTAGATTACGACTAGCATTAATATTACCATTATCTGGGATATTATTGATTTTAATATTTTCAAGAATAACTTCTAATACGCTACTATTCCTTTTAATATAAATATTAAGTATTGAGAGTACCTATGTTATTGTAATTATTAGTATGATTAACTGTTGGATTATATGAGGCTGATGCAACCAAAACAACACTTAGAACAATTTTTGTGTACAAGTTGAAGAAGTCTTCCGAAGACAAAACTACTCTTCTGCAGCTATGTCAAAGATCTTCCGAAGCATTATGTCTGAAGAGCTTCCGGAGGAAAACTAAGTCTTCCGAGACTAAGTAGTTTTCCTTCCGAAGTATATGAAGAACTTCCGAAGGATAGAACAAAGTCTTCAGAAGACCAAGCAGTTCTCCTTCCAAAGTATTCACACTTAGAATATCCAAGATAAAGTCTTCCGAAAAATAAAGTCATAAAGACCTGTAGAAGATTCGGAAGAAGTTGTTTCTTCCGAAGTATAAATGGCCTCGGAAGAACTTATTCTTCCGAAGCCATTTAGATTTGGAAGAATCAACTATGAACCAGTGGATAAAAGTATGGTGTGTCTGACAGACTCTGATACACTGCATGATGCTTTTCCTAACCCATGTAGTTAACCATACTTTAATCCACTATTCACCTTTTCAACTTAGTACAGATACCATTCTTACTTGGTACCAAAAGGTAAGTCATGGACCTGTCATGACTACCTTATCTAGGATATTATTTTATCTTATATACTTTACTTTTAGCAATGTAGTATTTGTCTAGTAGTAGATTCCAGCTGGTTTTCCAAGTATAACCGGCTGTAGATAGTACTATATATAGTTTCTCATTGTAACTTATGTAGAATGAGCTTAAGAGTCTTGTAATACTGAGTTGAGAAGTAATATATACAAGTATCTTCAAAAATCGTTCTCTTGTTCATTAACTTCGTATATTATTATCAACTTTAGTTTGAGATTTTGTGTTTCATCGATCAAGTGAAACTTAGAGAGTTCTGTGTTTAGAGTCAAAACCGATCCTGCAATTGGTATCAGAGCTTCAGGCTCTTGTTTTTGAGATCTAACCATCCCAAATCACCCTTGTTTCTACACACTCACTCACCCACCTCACTTTAATTGATCTTAACCAGAAATTTTATGAGTCCGAAATAGGAACCATGACCTAGGCCCCTATCATCACTCCTGATGATTTTAGAACTTGGTGTAAACGTATTAAAGGGTTCATCAAGTACCAAGATAGTCGCATGTGGAAATCTGTCACCCATGGTCCTTATGTTCCTAAGGTAGCAGCCCCAGCGGGTAATGGTGCCATGATAGAGAATGCCATTAAAGACTACTCTGATGAAGACTTCAAGAAAATAGACATTGACTGCAAAGCAATGACTGTTTTGCTATCAGCCATACAAAACTCCATAATGGTTGGCTTTCAGCAATGCGAGTCAGCCAAAGAACTCTTTGATGCTTTGAAGCTGATGTACTCTGGTTCCACTGAATCCAAGGAGTCCATAAAGGATGTACTGAAGCAAAAGTTTGAAAACTTCACATATATTGTTGGTGAGACCTTGAGCCAATAATACATCAGGTACATGAACTGGATCACCTCTCTTCAGTCTATGGGAGTGGATCTTCAGAAGAGAGACATTGTAAGGAAATTCATGAGTGCACTTTCTCATGAATGGACCTTCTATTATGTTTCTATCAAGAGAACTAAGAATCTTAACACTCTCACCATGGTTGAACTGTATGAAATCCTTGATGGATACCGTATGGAAATGGAGACTTAGAAAAGCCAACAGATGAATCGACCCTTAAATCCTGCTGTCAGCAATGCTCTACTTGTTGCTGAAGGATCAAGACAACCTTAGTTGTACCTGAAGTATTTGCAATAGCCATCATCTTCCTCTGGGTCATACATCACTTTCCCTGAGACACCTAGGTCTCAACAAGCTCAACACACTCCTTTTCAGGATAATTGTGCCTTTGTCTCAGGAAGTGAGCACTCTAGAGATTTTCAATTCTGCTTTGATGATCTAGAGTGCTTTAGCCCAGATGACATTGAGTACATGAACATTGTCCAACAGATGGCTCTCCTGAACTACAGAGCAAAGAAGTTCTTCAAAAGAACAAGAAGGTAGTTCCCTCAGAATCCAACCAACAACAAATTTGGATTTGATAAAAGCAAAGCCAAGTGTTACAACTGTAACCAGCTTGGTCACTTTGCTAGGGAATGCAAAGCTCCAAGATCCAATCCTAGAGCAACTCAAGCCTCCCAACATCCTACCACCTCAATGGTTGAAACAAAACCTAGCAGCAAACTACGGCTATTGCTCAAGAAGTTGACTAGAGCTTCATGGTGCAAGATGTCACTCCTGCTCAAGCACTCATGGCTGGAACTGAAGACAGCAAGGTATATGAAAACCTTTATACTCCAGCTTGTATTACTAAGGTTAAACTTTATCAGGATTACAATAGGGAAATTAAATCCGATATTGAGTCCTTGAACATCCTAAAATCTGATTTCAAGAAAGCAGAATCTGACTATAAACTCAAAATTGAAGAGTTAGAGAAAACTATTTCCTCTTTAAAACATGAATATACAAACTATAGGACTCAAATAAAGGATTTAATTTCTAAGTTAACTGAGGCTCAAGCCCAGCTAGTAATAGTTGAGGCTAAAGCAAAGAAGTATGCTATTGAAGAGCATAACTTCAACACCATCATTGCATCATCCTCCCACTCAAAGGTGTGCTATCAAAACAAAAGTGGGTTGGGAACCAATGAAATCGCTCCACTACACTCTTATGTGTTTGTTAGACAGCCAAGATATGGCACTCATGAGCAAGAGGTTCCAACTGCTGACCCACTACCCAATGAGCAAAAGAATGATACAACTATGGTGACCACCACAGGAAGAATAAGGTAGAAAACCTCATTCCCACCGCTGATGTCCTACCCCTTACCACCAAAGAGAGAAAGAACAAAATCAAGGCAGCAAAGAAAACTGCCAAGAAGGTGACTGAGTCTAGGATGAAGATAGATCCCAAACAAAAGGGTGTATTCATTTCAGCTGGATTCCAAGTGGTTGGAAACTCTGACCCAGGAAAGGAATGTAGTACCAGCATTCTTGTCCAACTGAAGGATCAGAAGTTAAAAGGGAAAGTTGTTAAAGAAAAGGAGTGCAAGAACCAACAGTCATCACTCCCCATCAAGAGTAACATTGAGTGCATAATCTGTGGTCTGCATAACCATATGGCTAAAGATTGTTACTTCAATCCTGCAAGCACACATTATGCAACCAATGTTAAAAGAGAAGGAGTCAAGGAAGGTTTCACATTTAGACCTTATCACATGGTCCAAGTGAAAAGGAAAGGAAAGCTTGTTTCCGAAGCTAAGTTGGTTTCGGAAAAAAATCATTCTTCCGAAGAAAAAATAGCTTCGGAAGACAAGCCAAAGAACAAACAAAGGAACAAAAGGAATCCTTTGAAATCTTCCGAAAAGAAAGTAGTCTCGAAAGAAGGTCATGCTGCTCAATCCTCTTCAGGATCATCTACACTGGTCAACCATAGGATGGTATGGAAGAACTAAATAGATGCTGCAGCCAGTACCTCTTCCTCACAAACACAATTTGAACCCACTTGCCTATACTTTGGTTCAATTAAATCATCTACATTGGAAGAACCCAAGACCAACACGGCTTAGGTTTCTAATAGTAACTAACCATCTCACTTTAGTGCAGGGACATCCATATGACAAGAATGGAAATATATGGATTGTGGACAGCGGATGCTCCAGGCACATGACAGGGAACAGATTTCTTCTTTAATAATTTGAACATTTTGATGGAGGTCCTGTTCAGTTTGGAGGTGAAGCTGGAGGATACATTTCTAGTAGAGGTAGTGTATCTAATGGTAAGTTAAAAGTTGACAAAGTAAAATTTGTCAGACAGCTTGAACACAATCTGTTAAGTGTTTCTCAATTCTGTGACCAAATGCACCAAATGCTTTTCACAGAACATGAGTGCATTATCCTTAAACCCGGGATGACAATTCCTCAGGAATTGGTGCTTCTTAGATCTCCCAGGAGAGGGGATATGTACAAGCTGGACATGAACAATGCTTCCTCATTGGGTGAAGTATCATGCTTTTTTTTCCAAAGCCAATGGTGATGAGTCAACTCTTTGTCATAAAAGAATGTGCCATGTTAATTTAAAACCATGAACAATTTAGTTAAAAATAATTTGGTACATGGTGTGTCTAAAAAGGAGTGTTTTTGTAAAGACAACTGTATTACTTGCCTAAAAGAAAAACAACACAAGGTCACTCACAAATCCAAAGAAGTTAACTCTATCACCACTCCATTACACTTATTGCACATGGATCTTTTTGGCCCCACAAGTATAATGAGCATTGGAAGGAAATCATACTTCCTTGTGATTGTTGATGATTTTACAAGATTCACTTGGGTATTCTTTTAAGAACTAAAGATGAAATAGCTGAAACTTTAAAATCTTTTATTCTTAAAATTGAAAATCAAAAGGATCACAATGTGAAAATCATTAGAAGTGATCAAGGGACTGAGTATAAGAATCAAGTTCTTGTCTTATTCTGTAACTCAAAAGGGATTGCCAGACAATATAGTGCTCCTAGAACTCCTTAATAGAATGGTGTTGCTGAGAGTAGGAACAACACACTTATTGAGGCTGCAAGAACAATGTTAGCTAATTCAAAACTACCTCTAACTTTCTGGGCAGAGGCAGTCAGCACTGCATGTTATGTGCAAAATAGAGTTCTCATTGTTAAGCCTCATGGCAAAACCCCTTATGAGCTATGGAACAAGAGGCCACCGTTCACTGGCTTTCTTAGGTCCTTTGGTAGCAGGTGTACCATACTCAACACAAAGGATAATTTGGCAAAATTTGCTGAAAAGTCAAATGATGCTATCTTTGTTGGATATTCCTCCACCACTATTGCTTATAGAGTGTATAACATCAAAACTTAACAGTTTGAGAAATCATCCAACATTGTTGTTAATGAGCACACTCCTTGTGTTAGTGGGAATGGACCTGAATAAATTTTTGATTTAGAACTATTTCCAAACTATTCTAAACCATCTTGTGATAATGTTTCAGTTGGAACAGGAACTCAAATTGACCCATACGAAGATCAATTGGTTGACCTACCCAGACCTATTTCCAGTTCTCCAAGAAGAAATGAAGAACAAGCTCCTACTGTTAAAAGTCCTGAAAGCATGAGTATCTCAGGAAACAAAGGAGCTTCAAAAATTATCAACTCACTGAGCCTCATAACCCAGAAGTTGACAATTCAAGCACTCAACACCAAGCTGATAAAGACAGTGACATGGAGGAACAGGCAACTGTTGATGCTGCTTCATAGCATACTGACATTGATGATGGCACTCATTCATTCAATCAGTACTCATTGAATGAATGTGAGACATCAGTTGGAGAAGGTGTTCGAAGTTCTGAGCAAAACTTCTCAAACCTAGACCTATCTATACAATTATATGTGATTCCTAAGCTCAGGAAACACAACACTCATCCAGCTAAAAACATCATTGGGGATGTATCAGAAGGTGTGAGAACAAGAAGTCAGACCCATAATGAGAATATATGCTTGTACTCATGCTTTCTCTCTCAAATGGAAACAAAGAAGGTGGAAGAAGCCCTCAAGGAAAACAAGTGGATTGAAGCTATGCAAGAGAAATTGCTTCAATTCAAGAGGCAAAAGGTATGAAATTTATGTCCTTTGCCACCTGGTCAAGTCCCTATTGGCACTAAGTGTTTAGAAACAAAAAGATGATAGAGGTTTGATCATCAAGAACAAATAAATACTTGTTGTTCAAGGATACACATAGGAAGAAGGCATAAATTACACTGATGCTATTGCACCTGTTGCAAGACTTGAAGCTGTGCGAATCTTCCTTGCTTTTACGGCCTCCAAGAACTTCATAGTCTATCAACTTGATGTCAAATGTGCATTTTTGTATGGGAATATAGACAGAGAATTCTATGTGTGTCAGGCACCTAGATTTAAAGACCCACAGCATCCCAACTCTGTGTGCAAACTGGATAAAGCTCTTTATGGGCTGCATCAAGCACCTAGGTTGTGGTATGAGACTTTGTCTCAGTTTCTCCTCAAAAATGGCTACACCAGAGGCACCATAGACAAGACATTGTTCATAAAGAAATCTAGGAAGGACATGCTGCTTGTTCAAGTCTATATCGATGACATCATATTTGGTTCCTCAAATGACCAAATATGAAAAGACTTTGAAAGCATCATGAGAAAGAAATTTGAGATGAGCTCCATGGGAAAGATGGATTTCTTTCTTGGGATTCAAGTGAAGCAGATGGAAGAAGGATTCTTTATCAATCAGTATAAGTATGTCAAGGACATCTTTGAAAGATTTCAGATGAAAGATTATAAGACAGCCAAGGCACCTATACCCAGAAATCACAATTTATGTCCTGATTCTGAGGGGGAGGATACTGATCAGCATTAGTATAGGGCAATTATTAGATTTTTGATGTATCTCACAGCTAGTAGACCTGATATCATGTTTACAACCTGCATCTGTGCAAGATTTCAGGCTGCTCCCAAGGTGTCTCACCTAATTGCTGTCAAAAGGATTCTTAGATACCTTAAAGGAGCTCCCAAACTGGGTCTCTGGTATCCTAAGACTAAGGATTTCTATCTCTATGGGTACTCTGACAGTGATTATAGTGGCTGTAACATTAACAAGAAATCCACATCAGGAGGATGTCAATTTCTTGGTGGAAGGATTATTTCCTGGCAATGCAAGAAGCAATCATGCGTCTCTACATCAATTGCTAAAGCTGAATACATTGCTGCTGCGAGCTGCTGTGCTCAATTGCTATGGATTCAAAATCAGATGTTAGACTATGGATTCAACTTCATGAATACTCCTATCCACATAGACACCACGAGTGCTATTTCCATTACAGAAAATCCAGTCAAGCACTCCAAGACAAAGCACATTGATATCAGGTATCATTTCATTTGAGATATTCATGAGAAACACTTGATTATACTAGTAAAAGTTAATTCAAATGAACAATATGCTGACTTGTTCACCAAAGCCTTTGATGAACAAAGATTTAAATACTTAATCACAGCTATTGGATGATTAACCTTGACTAGTTTATTTTTTGAAAACCTTTAAAATGTGTCTTGTTTATGTTATGCAATTACAATCTAAGCTCTGTTACTAAAGTTTTTCTTCTAAGTGGAAATCCTTCCGAAAAGAAATTTACTCTCAAAAGAGATCTTTATATCTTTCGAAGGTAAAATCCTTTACTTTAGTATTCTCTTCCAAAGAATTTTTACCCTCGGAAGCAAATTTGATCATAGATCAAATTTACTTCCAAAGGCTATTAACTTACTCTCAGAAGAAGTCTTTTCTCTCGGAAGCAACTTTTCCTTTGGAAAAAAACTTTCACTGTGTAACGGAAACCTTTGGGCCCCACGGTGTAAAGATTAAAATATTTTCGAAATATTTTAAATTATCTACCTTGTCGCCGTACTCAAGTACACTCCCAAACTGTCTTTTCACCTTATCGGCATGGTCTTTTAACCCCTACTTAAAAATTCTAACTCTCTTTCTTTAACCATTTTACCACAATTGAAATCTAATACTCCCATTATCGTCTTCACTCTCTCTCAAAATACCTTCAATCCAACCACACTTTCTTACAATTGCTCTCAATCCTTAACATAATCAAGTCACCATTTTTCTGTCTTCTAAGGATGGTGACTTTGCCCCCATCATCAATTTTATGTTTCACTCCACATACTTTACCGCCCTCACCGTAAACCCCACCATACAATCTAATCACATGACCGCATTTTGGGAAAACGGTCATTGTGAAACTCTGAACAATGAGAGGGTCATCAGGTCAAGAATCAGCGGACAAGAGATCATCATTTTTGAATCTACCATCAGGGAGCATCTGGAGCTTCATGAGGAAGGCGCCCCGACTGAATTCCCCAAATCTGAGCTAGCAAACACATATACTAGATGGGATATGGTGGTGATGTGCACAAGTATAGTGTCTACATGTTTAATTTCTCTTACAACTGGAAATTCTTGTTGCACATCGTTCTACACTGCCTATCTAACAAATCAGGGGGTTGGGATCAAATCCCATATGATCTAGGATGCCTAGTCCATGGAATGGTAAAAGCCCTCCGATTTAACTACTCAAGGTTTGTGCTGAACAATTTGCGAGCAAATCTTACCCGGGATTCATTTTTCATGTATCCCCGGTTCATTCAGCATATCATAAACTGTGAGCTGGACCAGAGTAGACTACAACATGAAGACACTCTCATGGTCCCACACATGAGGTCGGGCACCTTTAAGACCTTGAAGAAGGTGTCCACCAATTTCACGAGGAGATTCACTGATCTTCTCTTAGGTATGCTTGAGCCAACGGCTCCAGGTGACATCCCTGCAAGCCCAGCAGGCGATGAACCCACACCAGACCTCCCCTCTCAAATGCCAACTACTTCTTCCCACCCAATTAAATTTACATACACTAGAAGCCCCAAGCTAACCTCTGATCAATCTACTCTGATTGATCAGGTCCCCACTTTTTACACCAAAAAGGCTCGAGTGGAACTCAGGGCTCCCACTCAGCTAGAGGTCACACCTTCCTCCTCCATCGACCTCAATATCAGTGTTGAGTCTCCTCAGTCTCAACCTGATGAGCCCAAAACCCAAGCCATTAGCTCTCAGGGTGAGTCCCAACACTCCCCTGAGCAACCAAAAAGGGACAACCACGTCATTGGCATATCTGCTATTGCAGAAGAGCCATTAGGAGCTGATCAAGGTCCCGGGTCATTAGAATTAACCACTCTATCCTTTATTGACCTTTTAATCCAACCTGATGAGGATATTATATTTTGTCAGGGCCATGATGCTGATCTACAATACCTCTCTTAAGATCAACTGAGCCCTATGGAACGTCTAATATCTAGCCAACATCAGTTCAGCCAAACTGAGGTGAGTCCAACTGGTATGGAGGTGACTCGTGTAGGCTCATGTTGAATCTGAAAAGCTTTTTGAACACGAAATCAATCTGAAATCACCCAAATCTCAATGAACTTGAGATCTGATGATTACCAAGGCTTTTCCAACCAATAACAAACAAAATTCAATCAAATTCCATATCAAATACACTCAAATTTTATCCGGAATTGATGAAATATTGATATTGAACATACACAACCAAAAACCTCAAACGATCAAGAGCACTAACGCTCTGATACCATTTTGTTGGCCCATTTGATCGAATTTCAGTACACTTGAGAGGTTGATTCGTTCAATATCAACAATAATAACAAACAACAAACACTATGATGAAGAAGAAGAATTTAAAAGTATTCAACATAATGCAATTAATGAACCAATACAATAAAAGAACAAAGGCTCAATATATTTCGGTGAAAATTCAGCCTACAATAGACACTTGCAACAAGAGTAAACAATTAGGGTTTTGCAAGGATTCCCAATAATGAACAAGATTAAAACTATATATAGTAATGATAGTTACGCTGACAGTTTCGCTGTCAGTGAAACTATTCTGCTAAAGTCACAGTTTCGCCCGGCTGAGACTAACTGTTTCGCCGGGTGAAACTAGCAGCTGACTATGAGCGAAACTACAGTTTCGCTCATAGTTTCGCTGTGACAGCAAAAGTAAACTAATTAACCAACATACAAAATTAAACTAACATTAAGCCTATTACAAAGAAATATAAACATAACCTAATCTAAGGTGAGTCCAACCTATACATGATCTTCAATACTCCCCCTAGGTTGGACCTCACCCATCACTCTTGATTTGACTTCTTAGCTCCAGTCTCTCCAGCTGCCTCTGATATTTCTTCAGTAGCTCCTGCAGTAACATCCCCAACACGTGCACTTGCCTTAGAAAATTTATTTGTTAAGTCCTGCACATCCATTTGTTTCAGCTAGCGAAACTATACTTTCGCCTAACAAATTTAAATTGATTTTTCTACATTATTATTCTTTTTAATTATCTTTCTTTATTATTCATTTTAATATATCTTTCTAATGCGTTTCATCTGCTTTTCAGATTATATGGCTAATCTAAAGTTTGACAAGAGGAATAACATCACGGCCATCTTGGATGATACACATCCCAAAGCTGCGGGATTTAGAGACTGTATCCGTTGGCTTCAGAGATCACCCATTGCATATGCGGTCACTCATTCTCCCACCATCTACGATCTACAGATTAGAGATTTCTAGCGTACTGCCGAGTACGACACCAGAGCCAATCCTCAGAGGATAACGACATTGTTTTTACTGCTGAGATCATTTCAAGCATGTTGAGACTCCAAGAGGATAGTGGGGATGAGGTCGTGTTGACAGACCAGGAGCTTTTTGATGCATTCAGGAGTATTGGATACAAGGGCCCTCCTTTTGGCACTAGAAAGGAGATCAAGAAGTCCTTTCTGTCTAAGGAGTGGAGATATATCGCCCTTGTCTTCATCATGTGCTTAGATCACCGAAAAGGTGGATCCGATGGGATAAATCTTGACTGGGCCAAAGCTATGGTTATATTTTGTAGAGGGCAGAAGGCCAATATATCCCAACTCATCTTTGACTGCATGGCAGAGAATGTAATGGCCCTAATGAAAGATAAATGGCTGTTGTATCCTCGATTTCTGCAGATGATTATTTATGATCTTATTCCTAATGTACCGAGGCATGGGGAGATAAAGAGGTTAGTGCAGATGAACACTCGCATTTTGCCGACTGCTGTGCGATAAGGCATGATTTCAGTGGGAAGATTACACATCTGCTGGAAAATATGTACCCTCCTGAAAGATGGAATTATATTCGGAGGGTGGTTGAGTCAAAGGATAAGAGGGCTCAGGAGATGAGACATAAGCAAGCTGAGTCAATGAAGAAAAGAAAGAGGTATGCTAAAGAGAAGGATTATGACTTCGAAGATAAGATTCATGAGGCTGAACAAGAAGTGATGGCAGAGAAGGAAAGAAGGTCAAAGAAAAAGGTTGAGGAGGGGGAGTCCAAGAGGAGGACTAAGCACAAACATCAAGCATTCACTGAGCCCCAGAGAAGGGAGGAGAGAGCTGGTCTGGATGAGGATGTTATTAGGTACCTCAATTTCTCTTTAGCTAATGAACTGAGTATGATTAAGACCAAGCTGACCAATCAGGAGCTGAGAGAGAAACAAAAGGATGATGCTTGAGGGGATGACCAGATGCTCTTAGATCAGCAAAAGTTGATAAAGAGATTACTGACAGAGGTCAATGAACTTAAGGCAACAGCCAGCCTGCCCAATCAGTTAACTCAATCTGAGTTAGATGATATGACTGATACTGCTAAGTATCTATTTCTTAATATGGGTACATCCTCCAGGGCAGGAGAGGGCACTTCTGATGCAGGAGCTGAGGAGGCTGGGGGTTCAGGTGTGAGAAAGGATGTTGAGACTAAGAATGTGACGAGGAGGTCTGAGAATGTAAAAGAGGTGATTGAGGCTGGGTTTGTGAATTTGGACTTTGACATAGAGAAGGATCTGGTGGGAGAGGAGGTTATGAGAGATAATCCAGTGGAAAATACTGATAAGAGATTAATAGATGAGGAGGAAGAGCAAGAACAGTTAATTGACTATGATTCTGAGACTGACTAATATGAGGTCAACGAGAGACCATTGAATTATGTTGCCAAGAAGGGCGAGGATGAAGGAAACGTTTTTAAGATGACAAAAGAAGAATGGTTTGTGAGAGAGAAGGAGCCTGAGGAGCTAACTCCTCTATTTAAAAATATGCCAGGGATGAACAGAAAGGAAGCTGATAAGAAGATCATAAGCTGGAAATACAACCCCGGCCTCAAGATGTTCATGATCAAGAGGAGAGGGGGAGGGCCCATATTTGCACAAGAGGAAGGCATTTAAGACCTTGCCTAAGTGGGACTTAAGAAGGTTAGCTATGTTACCATTGTTTGATGCTAATCTTAGTGAGAGGGCCAAGATGCTGGAGGAGGAGATCAAGAATGGAATGAATGACAACTTTGAGGCATTCGAATTCATGAAGGCGGGGAGAAGGATGTCAAAGAAGGACAAAGATTGGGAAACTAGAAAAGGGAGGATTGTGCTGAGGGTGAAACCCCCAAAGTCTGTGAGCAGAGTTATAGTGCCAGATGCCCTTCCCTAACAGCTTCAGAGTTTTTAGAAATGGTTTTATGATAACAATACTGGGGAAGCGGTGATTAGACTAAAGAATGGAGGAGAATTTAGGTTGTTTGACCCAACGGAGATATTTGCCTTATGTGATGAAGATATACTTGTCCTGTGTGAGAATCATATAAAAGTAGGAGCTGGAGCTGAAACGAGAAAAGAAGCTGGATTGTTCATGTCTGTGGCTAACAAGGTGAGGGGAGTGAGGGCTGAGGTGAAGAAGTTGGCTGAGAAGGTTAGAGCAGAAGATGAGCTGAGGATGAATGTGCAGGACTTAACAAAGAAATTTTCTAAGGCAAGTGCACGTGTTGAGGATGTTACTGCAGGAGCTACTGAAGAAATATCAGAGGCAACTGGAGAGACTGGAGCTAAGAAGTCAAATCAAGAGTGATGAAGACGGTGAGGTCCAACCTAGGGGGAGTATTGAAGATCATGTATAGGTTGGACTCACCTAAGATTAGGTTATGTTTACATTTCTTTGTAATAAGCTTAATGTTAGTTTACTTTTGTATGTTGGTTAATTAGTTTAGTTTTACTGTCACAGCGAAACTATGAGCGAAACTGTAGTTTCGCTCATAGTCAGCTGCTAGTTTCACCTGGCGAAACTGTTAGTCTCAGTCGGGTGAAACTGTGACTTTAGCAGAATAGTTTCGCTGACAGCGAAACTGTCAGCGAAACTATCTTTACTATTATAGTTTTAATCTTGTTCATTGTTGGGCATCCTTGCAAAACCCTAATCGTTTACTCTTGTTGCAAGTGTCTATTGTAGGCTGAATTTTCACAAAAATATATTGAGCCTTTGTTCATTTATTGTATTGGATCATTAATTTCTTTATGTTGAATAATTTTGAATTCTTCTTCTTCATCATAGTGTTTGTTGTTTGTTATTATTATTGATATTGAATGAACAACCTCTCAAGTGTACTGAAATTCGATCAAATGGACCAACAAACTTAGTTCTGCATATAGCAGGCAGTGTTGACTGCCTCTGCCCATGTTGCTCAGGAGTCTAGGGGGCACTATATTGTCTTGTAATACCCTTTTCATAACCAAATGTCTCAAGGACTTGGTTCTTGAACTCGATTCCTTGATCATATCTTATGATCTTGACCTTGTGATCACATTGATTCTCAGTTTTTAGAAAGAAGTTCTTCAACATCTCAGGGGTCTTATCCTTAATTCTAAGAAAGAAGAACCAAGTGTATCTTGTGAAATTATTTATGATCACCAGGCAGTATGAAGTTCTTCCTAAATTCATTACACTAGTGGGGCCAAAGAGATCCATATGTAATAAGTAAAGGGGAGTAGTGATTGAGTTCTTTTCCTTTGGCTTGTGAGACACTTTGTGTTGCTTTCTTTTCAGACATGCCATACAATGGTCATCACTTGTAAGCTTTTTCTTTGGCATTCTAGTTACTAAATCATTCTTAATTAGTTTATTCATGTTCTTAAAGCTTACATGGCATATTGTTCTATGCCAAAGGAAAGACTTTTCACTATTGGCTTTAGATAGAAAGCAAAAAACTTCTCTAGATGAGGAGGTTTCCTTCAAATCCATCTTGCACATATTCCTTTTCCTATGGGCTCTGAGCAAGATATGCTCTTGAGGAATGACCACCCTAGGCTTGAGAACAATGCACTCATGCTTAGTGAAAAGCATGTTATGTCTCTGGTCACAAAATTAGGATACACTCAAGAGATTATACCCAAGCTCCTTAACATAGTTTACCTTCTTAATGCTGAGCTTACCATTTATGACTCTACCCCTTCTAGTGATGTAACCACCTAATTCTCCTCCAAAAGCAAATGGCCCTTTATCAATTTTCTCAAAGTTCTAAAGCAAAGAGTCATTGCCTGTCATGTGCCTGGAACAGCCACTGTCAATGATCCGTACATTTCCCTGTGCTCATCAAGATGAATTAAAGATAGTTTAATAGTTGTAGATCCTATATTCAAGCTTTGAGGATCTTTGGCTGTTGTTGATGAAGAAACTTCAGCCCCATGGTCTTCCTTCATCTTCCACACCATCTTTGGTAGACTAGACTTGACCTTCAAGACTTTGGAAGTTTTAACAACTTTAGAATTTTTGGAGACTGAACCTTTGGAAGCTTTTGCATCCATTGCAGTAGACTTCAGTGATTCGGAAGCATTCCTTTCTTCCAAGACCAAATTTTCTCCAAAGGAAATTTTCCACCTATCTTCATTTTGATCACCTTGGAGCTTCCGAAGGAAAGAGATTTTCCTTCCGAAGCTATCTTCTGCTTCTTCTTCTTCTCAGAAGTGTTCTTCTTTGTCATATGGATAGTACTCTTGGGATTGTAGATACAATCCTTAGCAAAGTGAGAGGTACCACCATAAATGATACATTCAACTGGCGTATTTCTGAGAGTCTTCTTCTTGGTAGAAGGCTGAGCTTGATCACTTTCCACTTCCTTTTTCAACTTCATAGATGATGTTGTAGGCTTCTTAGGGTGCGGCTTGCTTTTAGAACTGGATGGTTCAGGCAGTGCAATAGTGGTGCATATTTGATCAGCCTTCTTCTCTTAACCAGGATGATTTGGACATGAACTAGGACTCCTGGTACTAGAGTCCATAGTTGAGTCTTCAGTCTCTACCATTTCAAACCCTGGCCTTGATCTCTTGGGCTTTCTTTGATTTTTGTTTGGCTGCCCTGATCAAGTTCTTCCTGACAGACTTGGTCATCCATGGTTCTTTATTCTCTCCAGGAGAATAGTGACCCTTCTTAGGATAACCCTTTTCACCCATTTCAGGTTCATCTTTCACTATTTCCTCTTCATCTTCATCCTCTTCTTGGATAGGATCAATGAGGGGCAGCTCATCTTGACAAATTCCACACCTTGGAGATATTACAGATAGAAGAGTGTGTGGAGGAGCTATCTCACTTGAACCTAGTCCCTGTCTATGCTGATAACAAATCTTTGCATGCAAGGATGAGGATATTATGTTCTTGAAGGTTTCCTCTTCAAGAACAAATTTTTCTGCCTTGGGTTTGTTGATCATAAGCTCAGCCTGGTATTCAATTAACTTGGTTATGAGATCTTTGATTTGAGTCCTGTAATTTGTGTGCTCATGCTTAAGAGTAGAAATTGTTTTCTCTAAATCTTCTATTTTAAGTTTGTAATTATTTTCTGCTCTTTTAAAGTTAGATTTAAAAATAATCAAGGACTTAAGGTCAGATCTCACTTCTTGGTTATAGGACTTATACATGTTAACTTTAGCAATGCATTCACTTATACAAAGATATTCTAATACCTTGGCTTCCTCATGGTCAGCTATCAATGCTTGGTTGGGAGAAACATCTTCAACCTGAAAGCTCTAGTCAAAGCCTCCCTCTTCAACAGCATCAGAGGTTATTGTTTTGGTTGGCTTGGCTTTTCAGATCTAGGAGCTGCATCAGTGTAGTTTGGTTTGGATTATGCTTGGCCATCATTTGTCCTTGGTGCCTTGCGCAAAGTGTCCCATTTGGTTACAGTTGAAACACTTCACCTTGCTTTTGTCCAGTCCAAACTTTCCACTGGCCATATTACTGGGAAACTTTCTTCTAGTTCTCTTATAGAACTTCTTGGCTCTATGAGTGAAAAGAGCCATTTGCTAGACTATCTCCATGTAATCCAGATCATCTGGATGGATACAATCCAAGTTTCCAAGAGTGAAGAGAAAGTTGCCATAACTTTCATCAGCAGACCCAAAGGCTTATGATGAGCTTGTCTCTTGGAATAGGCTTCCTTGGATGTAGCTCTCTATTGGTGTCTCTGGGATGGTGATGAAAGGGCCCTTTTGTGAGTTGTCAGGGAAGCAGATGAGATGATACTGTGGTTCTCTATTCTCCCTTTCAACCACATGGAAGGCTGAACTCTATTGATTATTTGAAGAGCTGGTGGATGGATTTTGCATGTTCATCTACATTTGGTAACCACTAAGGATACCATACAACTCTGTGAGAGTAAAAGGTGGAGAGGTTTTAAGTTCTCTTAATGGGCACACAGTAGTGAGTTCATTACTGGGAAGAGAGAACATGAACTTCCTTAAAATGTCCCTATTCTCAAGTTTTACTCCAACATCCATGGGAGTATCTACAGTCTCAACATACCTGAAGTATTGTTGAGTCATAGTTTCACCTGTCTTGTAGGTGAAGTTCTCAAACTGCTTCTTAAGGAGGTCCTTCTTTTTTTAGCCTTATTAGACCCCTCATACATGAGCTTTAGTGCATCCCAGAGCTGCTTAGCAGTTGTTTGCACTTCTTGAAGTCTTTGTATATAGAGTTGGGAAGAGCAGTTTGGAGAACGAACCTATGTCTATCTTCTTCCAATCTTCTTTAGAGTAGTTGGCCACTTCCTTTGGTATCATCCCACCACCAGCAGTAGTTGAAGTGGTGCTTGATATGTGAGATCCTGTGATAACAAATCTCCACATCCTACTGTCTTGAGACTTGAAGAAGCCTTCCATTCTTTGGCACCAAGTATCAAAGTCATCAGAAGTGATTAGTGGAGCTTTTGTCATGGTATCTGTTTCCATATCAGCCTTTGAAAGAGCTTCCATTTAAGGTGATAACTGTTTTGTGAAAGTGAAAGGATTTAAAGATGCTGAGATCTTACAATCCATAGCCTAAAAAGCTCTGATACCAATTGCAGGACTAGGGCAAGGGACCAATGCAACAGTTTCACAAGGTTTGGAGAGACTTAGAACAATTAGCAGATCAAATAGGGAACCAGCTTAAGGTGAAATAAAGAACACAAGTAAAAGAACAAGAAAAAAGTAAGATCATTTTCAAGAATATTGTATACTGCTCCAAAGTTCCTTTTACAAAGTGTTTCAAAGCTTGGTTCTAATGACAATTACCTGAGATACTTTATACTACATCCTATAGCCGGCCATACTTTGAATGCCAGCTGGAAACACTTATCTAGACAACAAGATAAATGTAAAGTCAAAAGGCAGATTGTCTTTTGACTGGTGACTATGACATGCCATAGCTCACATCCTAACATATTACAAAAAGGATAAAAGTACAAGAGTAGAAAGTTACAGACAGTAAAACCATGTTCTATAGTTGACAATTGTATAGACTTTTCACCAACTGATATAAGTTGATGAGTCTTCAGAGATGGCAGTGAAAAGTGGTTCAGCTTTTGTCAAAAGTGAATCAGAGAAAGCATGTATTCTTTGTCTTTGAAAGAAATTAGTCTCTTGTCTTCGGAAGACTTTGTCTTGAAGCTTCGAAAGACTTCTTCTTTGGCTTTGGAAGAAATGGTCTTTTGGATTCGGAAGATTTGATACTTAGTATATTTCATTGAGTTGTATCAAATCTTCCTAAGTAACTTCCTTGTACTTCACATGTGCATGTTGAGAGCTATTTGGTTTTATCAGTCTCTAAGTGTAATCTTTACACACACCACCACTGCCACTTCCGGCCATGAACAACATTGTTGTTACCACGACATCTCTCTCCTTATCTCCTTCTATCTCACACACATTCAAGACACACACACAAAAACCCCAACCACATACACCGAGCACCGCTTACGATTGCCACCGCCAGTCACCTCACCGTCACCATCTTGGAGATGGCATTACTCGGTTTCTGTGATAGGAGAATGCCGGCGATAGAGAGCGCCGTTGAGTCAACCGACAGCGGAGCAAGAGGGACCGTTGATACTTGATGTATAAGATGGTTGTACACTGCGCTTGAGAGGAGGTATTATTAGCTACAGTAACGTCCTCTCACACACCGACATTGCTTTTTAATATTCATAAAATATATCAAATCTGTATAACCTTGTCTTAATAATTCTAAGATATGACATTTACAAACTAAACAAATTTTAATTAAAACTTTTTTATGTGCCAATGATCTCTTGGCTTTGTGGTTCAAGGGAGATTTTGGAGGCTTTGCCTCTTTGGAGATTCAAGTTTCAAACCTTGGCCTTGACGAACTAATACTAGCTTGGTGTAACTAAATTCTAACCATTAACCTGTCGTTCCAAAACAAAAAATATATATCTTTTTATGTGAAAGCCCATAAATATGGTGATTTAAGGAAGTTGATTTTTTCCCTCGAATAAAATAATATTTCCGTTGACTTAAAAACCTTCTAAATTTAATATGTAAAAGTATGCATATAAATCTTCGAAAATCTATTCCTATTTATTTAAACAAGAAAATATAATAATGAAACGAGGTTGTTACAATATGAACAAATTTTAAAAGAAAATTTCTTTAGTTTGTAGACGAACGATTTGTTTGATAACACATTATAGTCCTCCTTGTTCTTTGTCTCCGATGGGTGCACCCATATCTACCATTGAAAACCAATGATATCCTTTTATTCTCATTACACCACCAGCTAATAATGTTGAACACCGTTGACTAACCAGTAAAGTTGCTACCTATGGCTGTCATTTGATCGTCGTTACTCATCATTCAACTAACCCTTAAAGTTTCTACTCAAGACTCATTTAACCGTCATTGACCACCATATGATGAACAATATTACCACTAAAAGTTTGCCATAAATAACTTTTTTTATATTATATAAATCTTTTCATTCAATAAGTCAAATAACTAAAGCATTCATTAATAAATATACATACAATTTAGAAATCATTTTTAGAAAAAACTAAGTGTTAAGCCCCTGCATTACGAGGGGGCGTAAAACTGTGCCAAGTAGCACCTCACATAACCGTCACCAACCACCAACAACAAAAAACTCGAATTTCAAAAAATAAAAACAAAAAATATAAAACAACAAGAAAAGTAGACGTAAAATTGTTAAATCATGCATATGAAATGTAAAACATTAAAAGCAATAACTAAATTGATCTAGAACCCGCATGTTGTGACAGGACGATAAAAAATAAGAATAAAAGTGTTGAATCACATGCGCACATTGGAGCGTGTTAACTCGTAAAATTTAGACCGAAACGTAAAACTAAAACTTTTGTAAAAGATGAAAAGTTTAGAGGACTAAAGTTGAATATGAAGATTTTGGGGTTTAAAAGTAAAAATAATTAAAAAAATAAAAGTGAGTACAACCCAATAAAATAAAGTACAAACCTTAATACACATAAAAGTTGATAAAAAGTAATATATATTGAGCATTACACATAAAAAAAAGTTTATTGAAAAACTCACAACAAATCATAAATGAAATTATAGAATCTTAAATTAACCTATATATGAAAAACACAAAGTGATGAACAGTACATAAGGTTGCTCTGTCATTTCAACTTTGTTGTAAAGGTTATTTTGATAACTTTAATTTGTTGTCTATTTATAGAGACAGAAGTAGAAAGCAATAGAAATGGGGTATCTATATCGTTATCTGTCATTTCCCCTTTATTGTTATGTAGAGAGGGAAATAGAAATGGTAAAGGGAAAGAGACGCTCTGTCTTAACGCAATCGTCTCGCTGCCATCGTCTCGCCGCCATCTTTCGCGCCTCCACCGTCATACCATCACCGCTACTACAACACTCCATCAGTGCTTGCCATTGCTACCGGCGAAACCCTAAAAGGCTAGCCATGGCGGCATTGAATTTGCACTACAATAACCTCTCTTTTTCCCTATCTACGACATGCAACAACTGTTCAGTTGTTGTCATCGCTTAACGAGCTTGTAGGGACCATAAAAGTTATTGGGTTTGTCTGGGTTTTGGTATTATGGTCGATGATGGGGTTGATGATGGTTAGGGGGCGTCGTGCTTTCACGAATGTTATGATGGTGGTGGGGGTTATGACGGTGAGGAGCCGGTGGTTGGGGTGATGGCGGTGTCTGGGTTTTCTATTCATGAATTGATTTTGTCTCCAAGGGTGTTATAGGAATCCATGCCTTTATGAAAATGGTGGACACTTTATACTAAATACTATAACCGGCCATACTTTGAAGGCCAGCTGGAACACTAATCTAGAGAACAAGATTAATATAAAATCAAAAGGCAGATTTCCTTTTCACCGGTAACTATAACATGTTAGATATGGCAACAAAAAGTAGATCATCTTTTGTCAAAAGCATGTCAGAGAAAGCAGGTCTTCTCTGTCTTAGGAAGAAATCAGTCTCTTAGCTTTGGAAGACTTTTTCTTCAAGCTTCAGAAGACTTCATCTTTGGCTTTGGAAGAATTGGTCTTTGACTTCAGAAGATTTGACACTTAGGCAGTTTCCTTGTGCATTTATCAAATCTTCTGAAGTAACCTCCATGTACTTAGTTATGCATGCTGAGAGCTTTTTGGTTTGCATCAGCCTCTAAGATAACTCCTACAAACTCCCCCTAGACTGATGGTACCAAAACATGAATAAGACTTTGAGTTTTGATCTTCATTTATAGATAATCCTCATCAGAATCAGAACCATTCCCTTCTTCATCAGTTGGTCTGGATTCCTCACTCTGAAAGTATCTTCTCATGTCAAAAAGATCTTGTAGAGGAAGGTCAAGCATATTTTGCCAGAAACATATGTTTTGACCCCTTGATCTCTTCTAACATACCATCTATTTGGGTTTGTAGAAAACGCCCAAGACAAGATTGGTCTCTTAGCAGTAAAAGGCTATACTTGAAGTGGAGTTTGTTGAGCAGTCTCTTCTTGTTCACCTCCAGGATGTTCTGACTCATTTGAGGTGCAGAGATAGATGCCTTGGACTTCTTCTTCTTTTTATCCCACTTGATGGCCATCCACTTCCTCTTTCTATATTTTCAACTAAGAAGGTTGGTCTTGAGTACCAGTTGCTCCTTCTTTATCCTTCTTAGTTGGGTCCTTCCTATTCATATGTTCAGAAGAAGAAGGTTTAGGAACCTACTGTGGGAAAGAATATGAAGCTAGCTGTGATTCAGTACCATGCCCAGGTTGTGTTGTCTCTTAGGGTTCAATCTTGACCTCAACTTCAAGTGCAGCCTGACTTGGTAGAGAATACAAGTCTACTAGCTCACCTTTCTTAATCTTTTGCTTGATCACTCTAATGTGCTCATCCATTATGGATAGAGACATTAGGCCAAGTCTCTTTCTAGAGAACCCATACAACTTCAAAAAGCTCACTGTTTTCATTCTATCAATAGATTTCTTCTTATTGGCTTTGATGGTGGCTGTTGCGTTAGCAGCCTTGTAACACCTAGAAAATTTTAGCATGAAGAAAAGAAAGAAAGCAAGGGAGAAAAAGAGAATTATTGTAAAACAAGGGGTTAAAATCAGGCAAGGGCCAAACTTGCCCATAATGGGTTAAAAAAGGTGTTAAGGCCACCCATACTTCTCTCTCTCATGCAAGAAATCTCGGCTGAAGAAAGAAGAAGAAATTTCACCTGGTTTTAGAGAGAGAAAGTCTTCAAAAGGTAAGATTCTATGGTTTTCTTCTTGGTTTCAGTTGAGTTTTCAGCTTCGGGACCGATCCTAAAGTGTTTCTATATGTGTGGTTGTGTGTTTTCGTGTGTTTAGGTGTTAGAACTCCAGGTTGCTCTCGGGTTTGGAGGAGTTCTACTTGAAAGCAGTTAGAGGTGAGTTCTAGATCCCCTGTTTTAAAAGTTCTCTACTTATTTAGGCCTGGTATGCATATTTAACTGATGTTTTTAAAGCAAATTATGATTTTCTATGTACGGTACGGTTGTTTATGATGATATAGTTATGTTTTATGATTTTCATGATGATTGTATAAATGTTTAAGATGTTCTAAGTGTTAGAGTGATAGATCTAAGCTAAGTTCATGTTAAGATGATGTTGGGGACTGGAAAATTTCATAAGTTGTATCACAGGTACTATACTTGGTGTCTGCTGTGAACTCTGTGAGTCCGCTGTGGACACTTGGTTATAAACAAAGTGTCCTTTGTGGATGTTTCTCATCCGCTGTGGGCACTGTCCGCTATGGATTTGCATGTCCGCGGTGGACTTTAATGTCCGCTGTGGACACTTAGGCATTTTGAGTGTCCGTTGTGGATGTTGGTCATCCGCTGTGGACACTATCCGCTGTGGATTTGCATGTCCGCTGTGGACTTTGCATGTCTACTGTGGACACTTAGAGATTTTGACTGTCCGCTGTGGACTTGGTCATCCGCTGTGGACTTTGGCTGTCCACTGTGGGCATTTGTTCAACTACATTTGTTAAGTGTTCATCTGTATTTGTTAAGTGTTCATCCGTATTTGTTAAGTGTTCATCCGCATTTGTTAAGTGTTCATCCGCATTTGTTAAGTGTTCACCCGCATTTGCTGGTCTTCATCCGCATTTGCTGAGCATTCAACTGCATTGGTTTTATGTTCCATAGTCTAAGTATTTTGTTCATCCTCATTGGACTAGTTCATCTACAATTGGACTTGTTCATCCGCATTTGCTGGTCTTCATCCGCATTTGCAGAGCATTCAACCACATTGGTTTTATGTTCCATAGTCTAAGTATTTTGTTCATCCGCATTGGACTAGTTCATCTACAATTGGACTTGTTCATCTGCATTAGACTAGTTCATCTACAATTGGACTTGTTCATCTGCATTTGGTTCACCTGTATACTTTTAGACACTTAGAATATTTTCTGAAGAGTTTCATCCGCATTTGTTCATCCGCATTAGTATACATTCATCCGTATTTCTTTGGGGACTTAGAATTATTCTGAAATTTTTAGAATAGAATTTAAGTTAGAATTATTTTGAAATTTTGAGAATAGAATTTAAGTGTTAAGTACTTATGTATAAGGAAGATTATGCTTGTTTAATGTTTCTAATGTTTGATTCTCTTCTTATGGTCTGCTGTTATGGATGATATTTATAATGTTTCATGTTATGTGATTATAAGGCGATGAGTATTTTAAAAGTATTATTCCTAACCAAGTGGACACAAATAAATAAAAGAAGACAGTGGAATTTAATGAATGTTACCCAGGGCCCGTATAAACAATGGAAAGCCTTGCAAGCACAATGGAATGAGGTGCACGACCTTGTTGTCGTTAGCTCAGCTGATGTGTGACTGATTCAGGATGCACATCTGGGGTCTAATCCTGGGGATTGACCAAATCAATAGGACCTGTATTCATGAGCAGGCTTCGTGCCTAGCAGTGTGGGTCAACTGTCGAATGGGTTAGCTACCAAAAAAATCATTTACCGACAGGGGTTCGGCATTTGTTGCCAACCAACAATATAGGCTCTTGCTTTGTGCAAACCTAGACAATGAAAGTGAAAGATAATAAAGGAAAGAAAGATAGAGAATCTCTTAATGATTGATTATTGTATTATGATGAATGATCACCAAGTGAAGTTTACAAAAGTATATTTTCTATTTTATTAAACTAGAACTCACTCAGCAAGGCTGACTTTTTATATGCATATCAGTTGGCAGGCAATGGTGTTACTGGGGATGGCACGAGGTTGAAGCTACCTGGCAAATAAAGACTGGCATCCATGACACGCTAAAAAGTTATTTTTGTTTTAAAATACAACTAGATGTTCTTTTTGTAACTAGCAACAACAATGTATTTCTTGGCAAAAACAATGGTTAATGAATGCTATTGTTTTTATTAGATTATTCTACTGTAAAGTTTTCTTATTTTGATCAATCTGAATGTGTTTAAATATGAAAAGTGCTATGAATGACCAACTATGGGGTTTCCCAGGAACGGGGCCTTACAAGTTGGTATCAGAGCCAAAGTTTAAGAGAATTGGGTAAATTATTTTTCAAAACCTAAACTTAAATTGAAAATGGGACCAAATGGAGGGATACCAACCCAAGTAGCTACGTGCCATCTGGTAATTTTTCATAAAGTTAAATGGTATTACATGCGTGTGCTATTTGATTTATGTGCTTAGTAGATTTTGATACTGATGTAGTCTAGATAGGGAATGCTTGGGGGATGAAGAGTAAAGTAAGTGGCGAATCACAACTGGCCACTATAATTAAGGACTTACTATACTTGACATAATCTGAGCTATTACCTTGAATGACCTTGTTAGTTTTTGAATCATATAGGAAGTAGATCTTATGGCGGGTAGGAGATCTAGGAAGGCAGCCCGAGGCAGTGCTCTGGCGGGCGTACTACTGGGCCACGTGTCACCAGGAGCAAGGCTAAGGCTCTTGAGACGATTCATGAGGACACAGACCTCCATAGCCACCAAGAGGGTGCAGGATCAGCTACCCTCAAGTCAATGGTAAAGGATGCTATTACTGACGAGGTTTATAACGTCATGCAAAATGTGTTGCCCTCAGTGGTGACCAAAGTGTTAAGGGTTGTAAAGGAGGGTGAAAGAACTGATGATGCTAGGAAGAAGGAGAAAGAAAAAGAAGAGCCATCTAGCCAAAGGGTGGTAATTCATGATGATTATAGTAAGGAGGAGAAGGAGACCGCTAAGGGGTACACCTATAGGACGTTTTAGAGGTGCAAACCCCCGACCTTTGATGGTAACGGCAATGCTACTGCTGCTCATCATTGGGTTCTAGAGATGGAGGGACTCCTAGACATTAGTGAGTACCAGGAGGCTCAAAAGGTGAAGTTTGCCTCCCATTCTTTCGTTGACTTAGCATTATGCTGGTGGGACAACATTGTCCAAGCCGAGGAAAATGGTCTATTGAAAGGATGAGGTGGTCGGATTTGAAGGAATTGGTACTGGAGGAGTATTGTTCACATCGGGAGTTGGACAAAATTGAGAAGGAGTTCTTGCATTTAGAGGCTGGAAACATGACTCATCAAGAGTATACCTCTAAGTTCAATAAACTTGCAAGACTTGTGCCGGATCTAGTAACTCCAGTGTCCAAGAAGATTAAGAGGTACATGCAGGGTTTGCCCATGGACATTAGGAGGAACACGATAGCCGCTATACTGAGCACTTTTAGGTCTGTGGTAGATTTGGCCAGACCCGGTGCCAATTCAGAGGAAGGTTGAGAAGAGTTGGAACAAGAACGGTAATGGGAAGAGGTTCAGGGGTGACCACAATGGGATCGGGGAAAAGAAGATGAGGATTGATGATCATCGTCCGGGATTGAGTAAGGGGAACAACATGAGGGAATGTAAGAAGTATGGGAAGGTTCACATGGGTGAGTGTAGAGTGGGGACGAACTAGTGTTTTAAGTGTGGAGGCGAAGGCCACTATGCTAAAGAGTGCAGGGTACCGCGATGCTGTCAATGCATGGAAGTAGGCCACTCAGGTCGAGATTGCAAGAAGGGTGGAGCAGGGAGCTCAGAAACCCAGACTATGGGTGAGAAAGGGAGAAGTGAGAGCACCAAAGCAAAGGCAAGGGCATTCAACTTGACCCAGGAAGAAGCCAGAGTGACCCTGAAGTAGTTTCAGGTATGTTTTTGGTAAACCAATTGTATGCTTCTGTTCTCTTCGATTTGGGTGCTAGTAGAAGTTTTATATCTGCTACCTTTTATCGTGTAATGCATGGTAAGAATAAGAAGATAGACGTGCCCTTTTATGTAGAGACAGCGATAGGAAAGTCTACCAAAGTGACTGATGTGATAGACGATTGTCTCGTAGAGTTGGATGGTCATAAGTTTCCTGCTAGATTGTATGTGACGGCCCTAGGAGGTTTTGATGTGGTGTTAGGGATGGATTGGTTGGCGGCCTATGAAGCGAACATCGTGTGCCGAAGGAAGACGATTTGTTTGACTGTGCTCGATGGCAGTTTGGTTACAGTACATGGAGACAAGGAGTACATTACACCGCGAGTAATCTCGATGATCATGGCAGAGAAGTTTATGAGACGAGGGTGTGGTGCTTACCTGGCCTATGTGAAGGATGTGGATGCTACCATGCCTCAGATGTCAGGCGTGTCGGTGGTATGCGATTTCCCTGATGTGTTTCCCGAAGTCCTACCAGGGGTACCACCTGACCACGAGATCGAGTTCCCGATTGATTTGATACCTGGTGCCCAACCTGTTGTGAAGGCGCCGTATCATCTTGCTCCCTCTGAGATAAAGGAATTGATGACCCAGCTGCAAGAGTTATTAGATAAGGGGTTCATCCGACCGAGTATCTCTCCCTGGGGTGCTCCGATCTTGTTTGTAAAGAAGAAGGACGATAGCATGAGGATGTGCATCGACTACTGTGAGTTGAACAAGTTGACGGTGAAGAACCGGTACCCACTACCAAGGATTGATGACTTATTTGATCAGCTCCAAGGCGCCAACTGGTTCTCAAGGATAGATCTCTGATCTGGTTATCATCAGCTAAAAGTTAAAGAATAGGATATCCCAAAGACTGCATTTCAAACACGATATGGGCATTACAAATTCTTCATTATGTCTTTCGGTTTAACCGACGTGCCAGCTGCTATTATGGATTTGATGAATCGGGTGTGTCGGCTGATGTTGGATAAATCATTGATTGTGTTTATCGATGATATCCTGATTTATTCGAAGAGTGAAGAAGAGCATACCGGTCACATTCGCGAGGTATTGGAGATGCTTAGAAGAGAGAAGCTGTATGCTAAATTCTCTAAATGCACATTCTGGTTGTGGGAAGTTTAGTTTTTGGGTCACGTGGTTAATTCTGAAGGGATTATAGTGGACCCGGCAAAGATGGAGGAGGTAATGCAATGGAAGTCTCCAAAGACGCCATCCGAGATTCGCAGTTTCTTGGGTTTGGCGGGCTACTACAGAAGGTTCATACAAGACTTCTCCAAGATAGCTTCACCTTGACCAAATTGACCCGTAAGGATGTGAAGTTCGTATGGGGTCAAGAGCAGGAGAATGCTTTCGAAGAGTTAAAGACCAGATTGAATCAAGCTCCTATCTTGACGTTACCCCGAATGGAATGAAGCCTTGGTGATCTAGTTAGATGCTTCTTATTCGGGATTGGGTTACGTACTGATGCACGAGGAAGGGTTATAGCCTATGCGTCCCGACAATTGAAGATCCATGAGGCTAACTACCCTACTCATGACTTGGAGTTGGCGGCTGTGGTCTTTGCATTGAAGATTTGGAGGCACTACCTGTACGGGACGAAGTGCACTATCTTCACTGATCACAAAAGTTCGAAGTACTTCTTCGAGCAGAAGGATCTTAATATGAGGCAGAGGAGATGGTTAGAGTTGATCAAAGACTATGATTATGAGATCTATTACCATTCGGGCAAGGCCAACATGGTGGCGGATGCCCTTAGCCTAAAAGAGAAACCCAAGCTGCTTCGGGTGAAATCTTATCAGTTGGTTATGGCCTTCGATATGATGAAGCAGATTAAGGAAATTCAGGATGAAGTGCTGAAAGAAGATCAGATTAACTTCGAAAGGATGAAAGTTCTAGTCACCGAGCTGGGGGAGAACACTCTAGGTGTCCGGACTCTATCGAGGCGGATGTGGATTCCTGGTTATGGGGGTCTGTGTGGGAAGATCATGGATGAGGCTCATAAGACTCGATACTTAATTCATCCCGGTGATACAAAGACGTATCATGATATGAAGAAAGATTACTGGTGGTCAGGAATGAAGCGCGATGTGGCAGGGTATGTGAGTAAGTGCCGTACTTGGTTACAAGTGAAGGCGGAGCACCAGAAGCCATACGGGAAGATCCAACCCTTGGATATACCCGAGTGGAAATAGGAGCACATCACCATGGACTTAATTATGAAGTTACCGCGTATGGCAAGGGGATACGATGCCATATGGGTGATAGTTGATCGTCTGAGGAAGAGTGCTCACTTTCTACTGATCCACGAGACGTATTCATCTGAGAGGTTGGTGGATCTGTTCTTCAAAGAGATAGTGACTCGTCATGGCGTACCGGTCTCTATCATGTACGACCATGACACTCAGTTTACATCTAAGTTATGGAAAATATATCATGATGAGACGGGGACGAGGTTACATATCAGTATGACTTACCATCCTTAGACAGACGGTCAGTCGGAGAGGATGATTCAGACGCTGGAGGATATGCTACTAGCATGCATCATTGATTTCAGAGGAAGTTGGGACGAACACTTACCGTTAGCCGAATTCTCATATAACAATGGTTATCATGCCACCATTGGTATGCCTCCATATGAGATGCTATACGGTAGGAAATATAGAACGCTGTGTGTTGGGGTGACATCGAGTGGAAGGAGATAGGAGCATTGAGGTGATCGAGGCTACGACCAAAAAGTTGGAAAAGATTAAGGCCTTTATGAAGGCGTCAAAAGATAGACAAAAGTCGTATGCCGACAAGAGATGTAGACCGATTGAATTCAAGGTGGGTGATAGAGTCATGCTGAAGGTCTCACCTTGGAAAGGGATCATCCAGTTTAGGAAGCGGGGAAAGTTAAGTCCGAGGTTCATAGGGCCCTTCCGAATCATTGATAGAGTAGGAGAGGTGGCCTATCGACTGGAGTTACCCGATGAGTTAAGTGGGATTCATCCGACATTCCATGTATCTCACCTAAGAAAGTGCTTAGCCGATGAAGATATGATTGTGCCACTGAAGGATATCGAGGTGGATGAACGACTCAATTATGTGGAGCAGCCAGTGGCCATCATTGACAGAAAAGAGAAGAGGTTAAGGAATCAAGTGGTTCCACTTGTGCGAGTACAGGGGAGACACAAGAAGGGGTTCAAGTCTACGTGGGAGACTGAGGAGGAAATGAGACAGCATTACCCACAGTTGTTCGAGGAGTGACAGGTTTCGGGGACGAAACATATATATGGAGGGTGGACTTGTAACACCCGGAAAATTTCATCATGAAGAAAAGAAAAGAAAGCAAGGGAGAAAAAGAGAATTATTATAAAACAAGAGGTTAAAAGCGGGCAAGGGCCAAACTTGCCCATAATGGGTTCAAAAAAGGTGTTAAGGCCGCCCATACTTCTCTCTCTCATGCAAGAAGTCTCGAATGAAGAAAGAAGAAGAAGTTTCACCTGGTTTTAGAGAGAGAAAGTCTTCAAAAGGTAAGATTCTATGGTGTTCTTCTCGGTTTTAGTTGAGTTTTCAGCTTCCAGACTGATCCTTATGTGTTTCTATGTGTTTGGTTGTGTGTTTTCGTGTGTTTAGGTGTTAGAACTCCAGGTTGCTCTCGGGTTTGGAGGAGTTTTACTCGAAAGTAGTTAAGGTGAGTTCTAGATCCCCTGTTTTAACTGTTCTCTACTTATTTAGGGCTAGTATGGATATTTAACTAATGTTTTGAATCAAATTATGATATTCCATGTACGGTACGGTTCTTTATGATGATATAGTTATGTTTTATGATTTTCATGATGATTGTATAAATGTTTAAGATTTTCTAAGTGTTAGACTGATAGATCTAAGCTAAGTTCATGTTAAGATGATGATTGGGACTAGAAAATTTCACAAGTTGCATCACAGGTACTGGACTTGGTGTCCGCTGTAGAATCTGTGAGTCCGCTATGGACACTTGGTTATAAACAAAGTGTCCGTTGTGGATGTTGGTCATCCAATGTGGACACTGTCCACTATGGATTTGCATGTCTGCTGTGGACACTTAGGCATTTTGTGTGTCCATTATGGATGTTGTTCATCCATTGTGAACAATGTCTGATGTGGATTTGCATATCCGCTACGGAATTTTCATGTCCGCTGTGGACACTTAGACATTTTGACTATCCGTTGTGGACTTGGTCATCCGCTGTGGACTTTGGCTGTCCGCTGTGGGCATTTGTTCATCTGCATTTGTTAAGTGTTCATCTGCATTTGAGTGTTTACCTGCATTTGTTGCTCTTCCTCCGCATTTGCTGAGCATTCAACCGCATTGGTTTTATGTTCCATAGTCTAAGTATTTTGTTCATCCGCATTGGACTAGTTAATCCGCATTTGGACTTGTTCAACCGCATTTGGTTCACCCGCATACTTTTAGACACTTAGAATATTTTCTGAAGACTTTCATCCGCATTTGTTCATCTGCATTAGTATACATTCATTCGTATTTCTTTGGGGACTTAGAATTATTCTAAAATTTGGGAATAGAATTTAAGTGTTAAGTACTTATGTATAAGGAAGATTATGCTTGTTTAATGTTTCTAATGTTTGATTCTCTTCATATGGTCCGCTATTATGGATGATATTTATAATGTTTCATGTTATGTGATTATAAGGCGATGAGTATTTTAAAAGTATTATTCCTAACCAAGTGGACACAAAGAAATAAAAGAAGACAGTGGAATTTAATGAATGTTACCCAGGGCATTTATAAACAATGGAAAGCCTTGCAAGCACAATGGAATGAGGTGCACGACCTTGTTGTCGTTAGCTCAGCTGATGTGTGACTGATTCAGGATGCACATCTGGGGTCATCCTGGGGATTGACCAAATCAATGGGACCCGTATTCATGAGCAGGCTTCGTGCCTAGTAGTGTGGGTCAACTGTCAAATGGGTTAGCTACCAAAAAAATCATATGCCGTCAGGGGTTCGGCATTTGTTGCAAACCAACAATATAGGCTCTTGCTTTGTGCAAACCTTGACAATGAAAGTGAAAGATAATGAAAGAAAGATAGATAAAGAATCTCTTAATGATTGATTATTGTATTATGATGAATGATCACCAAGTGAAGTTTACAATACTATATTATTAAACTAGAACTCACTCAGGAACGCTGACTTTTTATATGCATATTAGTTGGCAGGTAATGGTGTTGCTGGGGATGCAAGAGGTTGAAGCTACCTGGCAAATAAAGACTGGCATCCATGACACGCTGAAAAGTTATTTTTGTTTTGAAATGCAACTAGATGTTCTTTGTGTAACTAGCAACAACAATGTATTTCATAGTAAAAGTAATGGTTAATGAATGCTAAGGTTCTTATTAAATTATTCCGCTGCAAAGTTTTCTTGTTTTGATGAATCTGAATGTGTTTTAATATGAAAAGTGCTATGAATGACCAACTATGGGGTTTCCCTGGAACAAGGCCTTAAAAGCCTCCTCTCTCATCATCCTCTTAGCAGCTTTCCTTTTTGTTTCAACTTCTAACCCTAGTTGTTTGAGGTACTCAAACTCTATATATTCATATGAGAGAGGGAGTAGAGCTCCTGCCTGATAGAGACCTATGGCACTTGATCGCGCAGTAATAATTCAGGGTTTAATTAACCTAAATGCGTGATTTTACATCATGATTATGGTGGAGTAGTTTCAAGTTGTTTGTGTTTTGATTTATAGGTGTTTGGAGCTAAAGGAGGCTTATTTGAAAAATAAGGAGCAAAACACGAAACGATAAGGACTAAAGATGTAAATATCAAAAGTTACAAAAAGGTACAAATTTAGGTGTACCGGTATATGATACATCGGGTATGGGCGTATAATACTACGGGTGGCGTATGGGTGGCATATCAGTGGGAAGGCTGAGGGGGTGTATGATACGCCCATGGCCAACGTGTCATACGCACATGGCCAGCGTATCACAACAAGATTGAAGATTCAATGAAGACCATGAGTGGCTAGTTCTTTCTTGTTTGTTTTCGGGAATACAATTCTTGTCAAGTGAGATAATTGGTATGCTTTGATTAGGTTTTTGTATTGACATGGAATTATTAATTATGCAAGGGTAAGTAAGGTCTTAGCTACCTTTATTGTCGAGAGTATGATTCTTGATTGCTTTTGGCATTACGATTTGTATGCTTTGATTGCTTTTGGGTGTACGATTCTTGATTTCTTTCATAATTGTGGCTTCTTTGAAGCTTCCCATACATACCAAATGCATTTTGATATGGTTGTCGAGACTCGATCAAAACTAATTTAAATAACCGGTCTTAGCTACCTTTATTGTGCAAGGGTAAGTAAGGTCATCTTCATAGGGAATATGTGGAAAGTGTTTAACAAATACGACTCGATTAACTTAAAAACACGAACTTTAATATTAAACATTGAAACTTTGAAATAATTAATGAGCAAACATGCATAAAGCAAAGAACTTTGAAACTAATTTACTTAAATAATGAAAAACAATCACTTCTAAGTTCCAATTTCACAAGATCAACAATTGGTGTGTTTAACCTAGGGTTTATAAGGAACAATACTTCAAGATCTTAGCTTTTGATTAAAGTGACAACAAAGTAACATGATTTTAAGATTCGTTCGTTCATAATGTTGCCAATTTACCTATATCAAATTGTCTACTTTTATTAATGAGCTCACGATGTAAGGAAACTGAAAACTGATAATCAAGCAAACAACTTTATTTATAAGTAAACCTTTTAAATCAACCAAAACATAATGTTTCCTTGAATCATTCCATGTTGAATACAAAAACCTAATCAAAGCATACCAATTGTCTCACGTGACAAGAATCGTAGTCCCGAAAGCAACCCAGAAAAAACTAGCCGCTCATGGTCCTCATTGAATCTTCAATCTTGTTGTGATTGTAGATGATTGGGGATGAATGGGAAGCTCCAAAGCACCCAAAATCTCCATCAATTTTCTCGACCTTCAGGTTTAAAGGTGCAAAGAAAGAACGTGTGGGGGAAGGTCCCCTTCGAATTAGGTTTGGTTTGGTTTAAATAAACTTAATAATCCACAAAATTCAAAAGATTGTTGGCTACCAGCGTATGATACACCGGCCATGGGCTTATCATACGCCCCCCTTAGCCTTCCTAAACCCAACTTTCTGTTATTTTTTCCAAATACGCCCACTGATACGCCACCCATACGCCGCCTGGCGTATTATACACCCATACCCCGTGTATCATACGCTGGTACACCTAAATTTGTGCCTTTTTTATAACTTTTGATATTTACATCTTCAATCCTTGTAGTTCCGTGTTTTGCTCCTTATTCACCAAAATAAGACTCCTTTAGCTCCAAACACCTATAAATCAAAACACAAACAACTTGAAACTATTCCACCACATTCATGATATAAAATCATGCATTTAGGTTAATTAAACACTGAATTATAACTACGGGATCACATCCCCACACTTAACCTTTTGTTTCTCCTCAAACAAACTTACTTGCATAATTCACCTTACTTAATCAAAGATTCAAAAATATCACAACTTTGTATAAGTTAAGGTCCCAAGGCATGGTCAGTCTAAACTTTCATCACTTAGAAGTCACAACCCAACATGTAATATTACTAATGTTTTACACATAGAATCATCCTAGCTAGCCTAACTTCCCATTTGCTTCAAACATTCCTTCATTCATATATCTCACAATGAACACTTGTCTTGGGTTGTTTTGTTGATTAGTGATTATATACTAGTATATCTGGAACTCTCAAACCAAAAATGTACATCTTCATCATAAGCTCGTATATTAATCATATCACCGTCAATTAATACAATATGATACATGCATCAAGTGGTCTTTCATATGTTATAATGTTAGGCTAAGGTTTAAGGTGGGATAGAATGGGATTTTTTTATTGAGTGGTTAACGGTGAATGAAATCCAATTTAAACATGCTAGATGTCATTTTTATTAATTTCTATCCTCTAATTGCAATCATATCATAGAATTCTCACACTATTTTTGTTGCTTCATATTTTGGTCATTTTGACCTCATATTTAGCTTTTTTTCACATGTTCATAACCAATCATACTATTATTGAACTACTACTGAGATGACATTTCTAGGTATGTCATGGATTGGACTTTATCACCCAGGGCTTTGTAGGCTTGTTGTTTTGGGCTTATTTAAACGACAAGTTGGGGCTCAACATGGTTTCTAAAGGAAGATTATCAATGTATGGGATTCAAAAGAAAAGGTTTAAACAACTGGTTCATTCCTAATACCTCTATCATATTTATGCACATATTGGTTCATGATCTTAACTTGCATCAATTACACGACTTCTAACTTAAATGCACATTATGGTCTCCCTCATTATATGAAAATATAAAGCAGTTTAAAATATGTTATGAACTACTTAATTATGCTCAAACTCTCTGTTGAAGCTTCTAGAAGATTAACATTTTGACTTTATGTGTTTTTTGTCATAGTATAGGGACTTATTTTGTAAATATATGTTCCTTTGTTTCTTGATAGTATAAATAGGATATTTTATGTATTTTGTAGGGAAGAGAGTCAGTCAGTGAGTCAGTTAGAGAGAAACAGTTAGAACAGAACGAACTGTAACCCTTACACATTGTATCCTGTGCATTTGCTATCAATGAAATCTATGAATTTCTTTTTGATGTAATTGCATGTGTTTTATTACTTTGTGTTTGAATTGATCAATGCATTATGATATCATCACAGATTCGATCCTTTTGAACCGATTAATTGGTATCAGAGCCTTCGGTTCAGTGATCAGAGCTTATCGACATTGTTGAGCTCTTTGAATCACTTGAAATCTGTGATTGATTGCAATTTGATCGATGAATTGTTGTTTTCAGTTGTGTTTCATCTATAGAAACATGATTTGAATCACAATTTGGTGTTCAATTCGTTCAGATGTGAGGAATTAATCGAATTTGTGTTCGAACGGTGTTCTTTATTTTCAGACTTCAATTCAATATGAAAACTGATTTGTAGTTGTTGTTTGATCAAATTGATGATTGAGGATTATTAATCGACCTAATTACTACCTAATTGGAAGTTTTTAGATAAATTGAATAAGTTTTTGAAGAATTTCATAAGATCAGAGTTTGTTGAAGAAGATGCATTAGGCGCATGTGGTGAAAATCTGCTGAAAATTGACCAAGTGTCTAGACGCATCACAACTATTTGGGCGTTTTAGCACTATGTAGGAGTTTTCAGTATAGGCGTTTTACCACTGTTGGGACGCACTGTGACTGTTTGGACACATTGTGACTTTGCTGGAATAAAGTAATTCTGGGCGTTTTACAACTGTTCAGGCGTTTCTCAACTGTTTGGGCGCATCACCAGTTGGACGTTTTCAAAATTCATCTAAGGCATTCCTTTAGGTGTTTCTACCTCAAAGTCAGGCGTTTTATAACTATTCAGACACTTCACCACTGTTTGGGCGCTTGATAACTATTTAGGCGCTTGAGCACTCAGACTTATCAGTAAACACTTTGAATTTTTTTCAAAAACTAGAATCCAAAAATATTTTCATTTCATAGTTTTATTTCAAAACTTAAAAACAACAAAAACAAGCCATTTTCTTAAATTCAAAAATACAAAATGGTTAAGTCTGAAGATTCTGAGAATAGGGTTCCAAAGCTAAAGAATGGAGCTGATTTCAGGAACTGGTCTTTAAGGTTGAAGCATCATCTAAAATCTATTGATACTGAGTTTTGGAAGCCAATAGAGAAAGGACCTTATATTAAAAGGCTTTGAAGATCATTTGTGAAGGTGGTAAAGAGATACAAGATCTTGAAAAGCAGAAACTCAAGAGGCAATTGGAGTTACTTGAGCATCTTTCTGGGGAAACAATTAATCAAATGATGAACAAATTTCTGCAAATAACTACTAAGATGTCAACTACTGGTATCAAAAATGATCTCAAAGATCTAAATTACAGACTTCTCAATGATCTTCCATCTTCATGGAAATAGACAGTTACTCTGTTAAAGCATACGAAAAAGTTTCCTATGGATCTAGATCTTTTGATTGCCAAGATTGAATCAGTTGAGATTGATGAGAGCTCCAGAAACAATGATAGAGCTGCTTCAATGTCTCAGTACAAGTATGTTGCATCTCCAGCTAACATAGTGGAGAATGCTTTTCTGGCATAAGATGATAACTCACCAGAAGACGAGGATGATTTGTTCGTTGGAGCTGGTTTCTTTACAGATTCTTCTTACACAAGTGCTCCTGTTTATACAACTCAACCTCAAACTCAGTCTCCTCCTAAAACTCAAACTCCTAAATCTTAAACTGAGACTTCATCTTCTAATTCTATTAAAACTAGTAAATTTAAAGATGTTATTAATAACCTTTTATAGGATGATGAGTCAAAATCTACTTTTACTGCTTTTATGGCAAGTTTTCAAGCTTATCAAGGTAGTCATCTAACCCAATTAGATCTTGTTTTGCAGGATTTGTTAGAGATGGATCCTGATGATGTGGAAGAGATGGACTTGTGGCAGATGGTAATGATTGCTTACAGAACTCAGAAACACTCATATGTTAACAAGAATTACAAGCCAAGTGCAAACAAAACTGTTGGCTTTGATAAATCAAAATCAAGGTGTTTCAACTGCAACAGTTATGGTCATTTCTCAAGGGAATGTAAAGTTCCCGGAAACTAAGGAGGAAATGGTCAAGCAAGTTCTAGCAGTCAAAGATACCAACATCAGTCTCAGAAAACCTTTCAAAGGCCTTATCAAAGTCTTCCTATGCCAGAACTTAAAGATGAATCAAAATCATCTGAAGAGCCAAAGAAAGCTCTTGTTGTTAGCATCAAAGATGGCTATGATTGGAGTGCTTATGCTGAACTATTCACAGCTGATCTAACCTCTAGTTTAGCTCTTGTTGCAGAAGCTCAAAATGAAGACTGGTCTGAAGAAATGATCCAAAGGTCGATAGTGATTCAGAAAAAGATGATGAAGATTATGATTGGAGTGACAAATCTTACCCAAAATAGGATTCAGAAGAGATTGCACTTATGGCTCAGTCTGACCAACCAAAGGTTGAGAATCCATCATCTAACTCTAAGACTTCTTCTCCAAGTTATCCTGAAATTCCTATTGAAGTCAGAGAGAAAATGTGCACGAAAGCATGTTTTGATCAAGTTGAGCATTACAGAACATATTCATATAAGATATGTGAGAAACATAAACAAGAAGAAGTAATGCACAACAAACTAAAAAATGATCACAAAGTCTCTGATGAAAAGATCATATCTCTACAAACCTCATGGAACAAAACTCTAAAAGAACTTGAACTTGTTAAAAAACAACTTGAGGAGAAGACAAAAAATTTAAAAGAAGAAAAAATATCTCATGCTACAACTTAGGTGGATCAAGCTAAAGTTAAAAGTTCTAAAACTATTGTAGAACAGCTGGTAAGTGAGAGGAAAGACAAAAACAAAACAGGTCTAGGTTTTACACATGAACCAATGCCTGAATCTATCACAAACACTCTGCCAGAATTCAGGTACTTTTGTGTCTGTAGGAGATGGAAAAATGCTAAATCTAACCCCTCTCAAACAAAAAAACAATCAAAATCAAAGAACAAATCATGTTAATCAGTTTAAACCAGTGAAATTTGTGTCTGTAGGTACTTTTGATATGAACAGAATTCAGGTTCAGGTCCAAAGTCTTTTGCTGTTAACAAAAGATTTGTATCTAAAGAATCTAGGAATGGTGTTAATGAACAAAAGTCAAAACTCAAATATCAAAAGAACAAATTCTCAAATCAAAAACAATAAATTAACTTTGTAACTCCTAAATCAAAACAAGGATCAAATGTGGCTTCCACATCTAAAGTTAATCAACAGTTGTTTAAATTTCAACAAAGGTACTGTGAAATATGTGATATGTATAATCATAAGACTGATGAATGTTTCTTTAACAGGTATTGTCACATATGTGATATGAAAAACCATTCAACTGCTGATTGTTATTTAAACAAATATTGTACTTATTATGATAAAATAACTCACAAAACTGAGAATTGCTACTTCAGAAAGAACTCGCCAAGGATTGGATATATAAATCTACAATTTCAAAGAAATCAAATTATTGGTTTTCAATGATTGAAAAAACAACCTTCCTTAGGATTGAGATCCTTTCAAAAGATTAATTCTGAATATGATGATTCTTATGCTATGAAAACAAAGAATTATAATCAAGAAAAATTCATTCCACGATCTGTGAGAATGAACAATGCAAAATTTGGTAATCAAACTTTTTCAAAAATTAATTTTACTAATGGTTTTAATAACCTTGATGATGATCTTGAAAAATGATATCATGCTTTGCGGATTAAACAAATCAAAGATAATCAAAAATTTGTTAAAAACAAAATTGGTAAATTTACACAGAAAAAGAAGTCTGATTTGAATAAGCTTCATTTTAAAAAATTTACCATTGTTGATAAATTTGGCAAGCCCAAGACCATATCGGCTTGGGTTGATTCTCAACTTAAATTTCTTTGAAATGCAAGTACGCCCAAGAAGACCTCTTAACACATGGTATGTTGATAGTGGGTGTAGCCAGCATATGACAGGCAACCATGCCTTGCTGCAAGATTTTAAGTTAAAAGATGATTGTCAGTTTTTAGGTTCCAGATTAGTCTCGTGGAAATGTAAGAAACAAACAAATGTCTCTGTTTCAACCGCAGAAGCTGAGTACATAGCTGCTTCAATAGGATGTTCTCAAATCCTTTAGTTACAAAACCAACAGCTGGATTACGGGTTCAATTTTCTTAAAACTCCTATTTACATTGATAACACTGCTACTATGTTTATTACAGCTAATCCTGTCTAGCACTTAAAAACAAAACATATCAAAATTCGATATCATTTTCTCAGAGATAACTCTGAAAAAGGTTTAATCATTTTGATTCAAATCGCAACTGAAAAATAGTTGGCTGACCTTTTTACAAAAGCCTTTTTACCAGGTCGATTTGAATATTTGGTCGAGTTAATTGGACTTATTAACCATGTTTTGATCAGTTGCATACTTCACTTGCTACTAAACTCTTTAAGTCTAAGTGTGAGTTACATAATGTCATATCTAATCGTACCTTAATCAATCCAAGAATTGAAAAAGTAAGTGTGCTGAGTATCTTGCCAAAAGCACTCATTTTCTATCCTTAGATCTCGTGTCTCCTTTGGTGTAGGAATGCTGACCTGGATCACACTTGATCAGGATTTAATCACTATCTACGACTATCCATCATTTTATTTTCTTTTAATGTGCTGATCTTAACTGATATGATCTCACTACAGGCATGTATTCAAATGTATATAGTAGATTTTTATTCTGCTTTATTTTTGAAATTTGTATGATTTTTTGTGTGCAGGCATGTTGATAATAAATAGTTTCCTCTTCTTGCAAAGTCAAAGAAACTTCTAAGTTTGTAAAACTTAAAAGTTTAGAGGGAGTAAAAATGAAAAAGAGAAAAAATTGAGTGGAAAATAAAAAATAAAGTGTTTTGGATGAAAGGATGAAGCTGTAATTTCAAGCATATGTGTGTTTGATATGATGTAAAAATGAAGCTGAAAAAGAATTCAAATTCAGTGGAAAAACTTCTTGCAAACAAAATGAGACTATTTATTTTGTAAAAGTTATATAGAGACTAAAATGACTGGAAATTGTTTTTGAAAATAAAATAAAAATAAAATGGTAAAAAATAAAAAATAAAAGTTTGAATGTCAAAAAATGTTAAAAGTTGAGGGTCATTAATGTAAATTTTGAGTGATAGTAAAAAACAATTGACTACGTGTTGAAAAAATTGTGTGTGAACAGTACTAATATGCTTAAATAATGTTCAGATGGATGGTGTGAAAATTTCAAGTGTCAAGACTCAAGGAAGGGTTCTCATGTGCCTGAATAGTACTCGTAAGTCTAAATCAGGAGTATGATGAATTTCAGAAATTTGTGCAAGTGTTAGGCATTTCATTCTATGCTCATGCACCTAAACAGTTTTCATGGTCTGAAAAATTGGTTAAGTGTTGGGCGTATCAACTATGCTCAAGCGCCTAAATAGTACCAGACTTCCAAGTGTTAGTCTCATGCGCCTGAATAGTGTCCAAGCACCTAAACAGTGCTTATGCGTCTGAACAGTGCTCATGCGTCTAAACCTCATGCGCATTCATAGTGCTCATGCGTCTAAAAACTTAGTGTGAAATTTAGTCTCATGCGCCTTCACAGTGCTCATGCGCCTAAAAATTTACACATATATATACAACACTTGTGTTCTCATTCATTTATTCACTCAAATCCTCTAATACTACACCTTATACTCTTAAACCCTCGACTCATCATTTCATCATTCTTGATTGATTCTGGTTAATACTTGTGATTAACAGGTATTATCATTGAATCTAAATGTAATTTTGTGATTAACATTATCTGATTTCAGTTTTAAACTTCAAATTTTCCTGGGCGTTTGAGGTCTACTCAGGAGTTCGAACCCTAGTTTATCGAAAATTTTGAAATTTGTGATGAATATATGATTTGATGACAAAAATGAATATTGAATGACTGTTGTAACATGATGTCGAACATATTATGATAGTCAAATTCAAGTTTCATCAAATTGTGTTCTTGATGATTGTGTGTTCATCAGAAAGTTCATAAGAACTGAATATGAATAGAAAATTTATCAATTTTTCATCAAAATGTCAAGTTAATCATAAAAATTGTTCATTAATCTGATTGTAAGAAAATTTTAATGAATTTGGTGTGATTTTTAACATTTAAACATTAACTTGGATGTATTCTATTCTTGATAGAGTATGTGAACACTTATAAAATTTTTCAGAGTGAAAGTTAGGTTTTAAAGATTTAAAACATGCCAATTCAATTGAAATTTAATAAATTTTCAAGTTACTTAGTGCATTACTTGATTATTATGAATTATGTAAATCAAACTTGTAACCAATATACTCTTGTTCATGTAATGAGATATATATAAACACTTAGAAAATTTTTAAGTGTTTTGGTTCAAAATTGATAAATCACAATTTGATTTTAAGTTTTGCAAATTCTAATGTGACTAACTTTCTTTGTTTATGCATACAGATGGCAGAGCTTAAGTTTGAACCAAAGCATAATGTAGCTGCTTTTCTTAATGAAGATGATGATGATGATAATGAACATAATGTTGATGAGTTATTAGATATGAATGAAGAAGATGTTGTAGTTAATGTACAACAAGAAGTTGACTATGATGTTCAAAATGTTAAGCCTTTGAATCTGTATTACCAGTTGAAGTGGAAAGGTTGAGTCAACATGATATAGTTCTGACTGAGGAAGTGAATACTGTAGATAATTGATGAATTGAAAGAAGAGAACTCTAATCAGCTTAAGCTAATTGAGAAGCTGAGAGATGAGAATGAAAAATTGAAAGATAAATTGTTAAAGAAAGATTTGATAATTGCTAAACTTGAAGAAGATAAAGAATCAAATTTAAAGAACTTTGAAGTGATACTCAAAGACTATGACTTGATTGAAGAAAAACTCAAGAAGTTAAAAGAAGATCATGAGAAATTGAAAAAAGAATTTGAAGGTATGAAAGATAGTTTGAGATCTCAATCACCTGAATTAGTTATTATATCTAAAGTTCAACCAACTGAAGTTAAAAGATTTTCTAAGGCTGATAAAGGAAAAAGAAAGATAGATGATCCTGATGTTCAAACATTGGATGAATCTTCTTCTAACCCTCCTTCAAAGATACAGAAGATAGTGTCTGAAACTCTGAGTGTAGAAGATACTTCCATATAGGCAATTGAAGAAGTTGAAGCTCAAGAGAAAATTGGAGCCTTAGATGATTTGGATCAAGAATTTTCTGACACCTGGTCGATGTGTGACATCCGGTAATTTTCCGTTACCAAACTTTGTTAGTTCCGTTAACTCTTGCATACACGTGTCGTGAGCACGCACTAGTTGTCGTTGAACGTTGGTGACTTAATAATAATTAATAATGATAAACAGATAATTATTCACCTAATATTGTTGGTTATTAGTTGTGCTTATGCGATTTAAATATTATTTGTGGATTTTATCTTGTAACGTGCCAACGTGTGTATTTAATTCGTGTGTCTTGTGACTAGTGAAAATAATACATATGAATATTATTGTTGGTTAATAATGTTTGTATTATTAAGTTAAAACTATTTAAAAAGTGTTTAAAAGTTTAGTTTTAATAAAATATAAAACAATAGGGTTTAAAGAGGTAAATATGATTTATTAAGTTAAAAAAAAAGCCAACCCTAGCCCCCACACACCCCATCGGCTGTGACCTGCACTCTCGCCCTCTCCCTTTGCGAAATTCGACCAAAATCAAGCAACAAGCATAGATCTTGATTAGTTCCAAGTGGTTCTAACTTGTAGCAAACATCAATTCTTGTCCATTACACGATTAAAGGTTAGTTTTTGTGTTCTTTTCATGTGTTTCTATGTTGGCCGAGGGTTAGGGTTTGAAAATTGATGTGAATGTTGAATTTTTGGTTGTTTGATGATATGGGGATGTTAGTTAGATTGTATAAATGCTAGTTTACGTGGATTATGCAAGAAAGTTGCGATTTTAATGCGTTGTTCATACGTTACTAATAATAGTAACTGTAATTGCATGAATATGGTGATTTGATGTTGAATTGAAGTTGTTAAAGTGTTTATCATGTTATGGGGATGTTAGAACGATGATATTGATGCTAGAAACCTAAGAATGGATGTTGTAGTTCATATGTTTCCAAAAGTAGAAAATTTTGGTTTTGAAGATTGATGAATCATGATGATTTGATGTGTAGAACATGTCTAGATGATAGCATGAGTTTGAATTGGTATATTGTTAATGAAATCATGAATGTATTGGGTGTTAGATAGAGTTTGAGATGCACTTTCCCAAAAGGGAAACTTTATTTGCACAAAATCTTGAATATGATGATTTGGGCATGTTTGTGACTTTAGGATCATGTTAGCATGTTCATAAGTGATTTCTAATATGGTAGAATGTATTGTTTGGGTTGTATGAATGCTAAATTGGTTAGTTGATAGATTTGGTCTGTTTGTGGGATTACATGGTAATGAGTCATATTGGTTATGATAGGACTATTATTTAGTTTGTAGTTGATCATGGTTGAATATCTTGGTTGGTATGAATTCTATTGATTAGTGTGATGATGATCGTTATACACCATAGGAATCTGAGGTCCCTACTTAGTAGGATTGGCAGGGTTTAGGGTGTGAAGTCATGGGTGGCTTCACATGCCATGTTGTGCATGATCTGATTCTATATACGATGCAGTAGTTATGGCATAGTTATGTTGAGCATGATGATTATTTGAGATTCGCATGACTTGTATGATAATCTGTTTGTATGATGATGTAGTTAGTACATGTGGTTAATGAAGTGATATATGTGAACAACTTGTATGATAATCATGTGTGATGAACCGTATGTTTGATTTAAATGGATTTTCACCTATAATGTCACCAACGGGTCAAAAGGGTCAACTGGGTCAATGTGTTCTATTTTTCCCAAAACGTTGAGTTCTTTGGTTTATAGAGCACTTAGGGTTTCATTATGATTCTGTGTACACGTACTTATGCACTTGCTGTTCTAGGTGACCTCTAAAGGCTGTCTTTCCACTCTCTCTTTCAAGTTAAGCTCTTAGGTCTTTATTGTGCACACCAGGTGAGTTCATGCCCCACTCTTTTACATACTCTCTTTTGGGGGAGATAGCATACTGGTTTTACAAACGCTTACTTTATATGAGTTGTGTATAGTATGATATAGTGCTGAATACCATGAAAGTCCTCACACTTTGGGATTGTTAATAATGATGATTAGCGGGAAATCTTGGGTAGTACTTCTGGGTCTGACGAGCCCCACCTGTGCGACTCGAGGTCAAACGGGTGTAATTTTGTCCTAACACAAACATCGTCACGACCTGGTAAGTCATGACGGGAGGCAACAAGCGAAACACAGTCAGCTTCAATTGCGAAATCACTTTGATTATTACTGATGAATATTGACTAGCTATCTATTTAAATACACCTCTTATATTTTGCAACTATTACTGATTTATGATTAACGTAAACTCTTGAACTCACCAACTATTGTGTTGACTCTTTTAGTATGCTATTCTTAGGATGAGGTTACATTGCTTAGGATCACGTGCACGGGTCAGCATCATTGAGTTGTTAGTATGATTGAAATTTTGTCTTGGTTTGGTTGTTAAACATTTAAGTATTTGTTGGTATTACTTTGGGCGCGTCTGTTTGCGCAATTTACATTATATTGTTTTACTTTGATCTTTCTGGTTGATTAAACGCTTCCAAATATTTTAAAGTTAAACTCAGATTTTGGTATGTTGGTTCATATAGATTCGTTCTGAGTAACTAACAATTGAGATCCTGGTATGTCACACGCCTCGCGGTAAAACCCCGCACGTGGATTTTGAGGGTGTGACATGATGAAGTTTTGGAAGCAGAAGATATAGTTGAAGCTGCGTATTCTCCAACTGAAGCTACTGCAAAAGACATTCCGTTATATATTGATGACAGATTTAACTATCTGATCAAGAAAAAATACAACCGTGTATTTTTGGATGGTCTTACTGTTTCACAGATAAATGAAGAATATGAAAGATGTATGATTGCAGAGTCTATAGCTCCAGTGGATCCAAACGAAATCGTTATTGAACATGGAAAACGGATACTGATGCAAGAAAGCATTGATATTGAAGAACTTTCAGCATCTGAATTACACCATCCTGATCCAGAAAACATGATGACTGTTGAGCTCAAACTATGGTTGTAATCAAGGAATTATCCATGAAAAAGATTAAACAGATTGCAAGCTGAATCACTAAGAAATTTGGTGAGAAGTTTTCAACAAACTAAAAAACAAGACAATAGAATGATTGTTCTTGATATGGATAATCCTCAATACTTGGAAATTACAAAGAGAACTAAAATTCTAAAGCCTCATGAAATTAAAGAAATGGAATTAGTGAGACAGGGTCATGAAAGAAGAAAAGAATTGATGTTTATGTTTCCAGAAGCTGAGCAACAAGCCTATCAAGTTTCAGTTGATCAAAAACAACTTTCAAACTAGGCTAGAACAGCAGGTGATTTGGTAAGAAACGTATTGCAAAAAGGCCAATCAATTTCTGAATTGCTGAATGCAATGATTGTGCCAGATCATAGAAAGAATGTTAAGATCATTGCTTGGAAACACGATGAGATTTTTGATGCGTTTTTAATCAAACGAGTAAATGCTATTTGTGATGTGTATCATTTTTACTCAAGCCTCATAGCAATACCTGTTCAAGATCTCAAGAGTTAAACAAATTACCACTGATTAATCCAACAAAGTCTGCTCGAGGTGAAAATTTTGTGAAACTTCTAAATAGAGGTATTTCTAGAATGGATTCGTTTCTCAAGACCCGATGTGATCAAGAGGACAAAGAATATTTCAAGTCAATAAAAAGTAAAAGAAGGTTAGCAGATCAACCAGAAGAGGAAGAAAAATTGATGCTTACAGTGACTAATTTTTTGAAAAGGTTACAAATCCAGGATTAAAGGTAATTGATGGAACACAAACGACAAAAACAATTTTAAGATGATTTTATAATGCTGACTCATTCGAATTGAAGTTAGTTCGAAACTTAGATGACTGGGATCAAGACATGATTTCGGTATTTGGATTGTTTGAACTGAAACTTCTACATCCGAGTTATATCTCATTTTCGTCCATACAAAAGTTTGAACGAGTTGCATTAGACGTTACGGAGAATGATAGAAAGTATTTTATGACGATTATTAAAGTGATGGATGTTGCGATGGAAAGAATTGCATTACAAAAAGCTCTAGCATATGCAAATATTGTGATGAAGGATATAAAGTCGATTGATTTTATGGGAATTTCAAGCAAGGGTGTGTTAGAAATTCATTCACACGATCATTCTGAACCTCTGGAGTTCTATGTAAATGTTGATATTGCAGGTTTATCAAAAGAGACTTTGGGGAAAATGGACAAAATGGAGATTAACACTAATGAGTCGAAGCCAGAGCAAGCAATTTTGGCAAGCAAGTTTAAATAAGCAATCAAGAAAGCATTGAAGGAACTCGAGCTGTACAAAGACAAGCCAATGTTCAAGATCAAAGAAGAACCTGAAGATTTTTTTGAAGACTGAAACAATGTGAATCTTAGGGGGAGTATTGTTGAAGCTTCTAGAAGATTAACATTTTGTCTTTATGTGTTTTTTGTCATAGTATAAGGAATTATTTTGTAAATATAGGTTCCTTTGTTTCTTGATAGTATAAATAGGATATTTTATGTATTTTGTAGGGAAGAGAGTCAGTCAGTGAGTCAGTTAGAAAGAAGCAGTTAGAACAGAATGAACTGTAACCCTTACATATTGTATCTTGTGCATTTGCTATCAATGAAATCTATGAATTTTTTTGATGTAATTGCATGTGTTTGATTACTTTGTGTTTGAATTGATCATTGCATTATGATATCATCACAGATTCGATCCTTTTGAACCGATCACTCTCACGTAAACGGTGGAAAAGGGTTAATAGTGTGAAGCACGTATGTCATCTACCATCCGATTCGTTATGCCTCCTAAGAATTCTACCTTATTTTATAAAATCACATGATGGGACTGCTTTTCTACAATCAAAACAACCATGGCAAAAGATCTATACATGCACAAACAAGTGATAATTAGCTATGTATGAAAAAAATTTGGGTTTCATACACAATTAAGCTTATTAGAAGATTTATTTTTCAAAAAGGTTTAATTTTTTCAATTCTTCCCTTATCCTCACACTTGAGATACATTGTCCCCAATGTATGATTTTCACAATTAACATTTTCATAACATAGCAATTCGATTCTTAATTTATTTCTTATTATTTCTAAACAAGACTATTCATTGCAAAGGAAGACTAGTATGCCATATCCTAACATATTATCAATCAATATCAAGGAAAGCATGAAAAGAATATTTTTTAAAACCAAAGTAGTAGAAAGAGAACATGGACCTAATCACAATCATTATCGAAAGCCTTCATCAACCGACTTGTGCCTCCCCAAACTTGATTGCTTGCATCTCATGATTGACAATCAAAAAGAAAACAAAAACACACAAACTAATAGAAGAATTAAAACTCACTTTCATAGGAATCACGGTTGCATTTAGCGTATGCAACAACCCTTTAAACCCCTTGGTAGACCCGAGTGGATGAGTTATAGTCTCGTGAGGGTTTCTAGTGAACACACCCACAAAATTCTCGGGTTGCCTCCCGCAAGAACTAAGTTTAAAGTCTTCAGCTGGACTTGCTACCTGAACAACTTATGATGATCGTATTGAGTGTTTCTCTCCAAATTTCTCTTCAAAGAATTGCTTATCCTAGCTTGGTAGATTTCTTGTGCGCTCCCGTATTGGTCAAACATCTCTTCTTAGACCCTTGAATTCAGTTGATCCGGTGATTTACCATCTTTACCTTTTCATCTTGGATTTTCTTTCCTTAGTGGCTCCACCTTCATATTTTCATCATTTTCCATAATATCAAGCTCAAACCTGTAAGGATCAAAACCATTTTTCTTAGTGAATTCCTCACTTACATGTGAAATCTAAGGAGGAACACAGCCGTTAGTAGCATCTGTTATAGAATAATCATTATTAACTACATATGTATTTACTTTTGAAAATACATTAAAGCACAACTGATTTTCAAATGTCATATCGATGATTCCATCTCGGCAATTGATTTGAGTTTTGGCTGTTGCCAAGAATGGTCATCCTAAAATTACCTTTGGTTGCTCATTCCTCCTTACGGGTGCATAATCAAGCACCATAAAGTCCACAAGATAGTAGAACTCTCCTAGCTTGATTATCACATCCTTAACCATTCCCGGGGTTGTTTCCATCTCGAATCAGCAAGAATCACTATTTTTTCAGTTTCATGTAATGGACCAAAGTCATATTGGTCATACAAGCTCCCTAAGTGGATTCTCACACTGGCTCCATAATCCAAAAGTGCCCTCTTGATTTTAAATTTCCCAACTTGAATGGGAATAACAGGTTCTCCTAGGCCACTTCCTTCCATTTCATCCACTTCCTTATCATTACCTATAATTACTTGAGTAAAGGAGGTTAAATTGTAACCAATACATTTAGATTTAGAAATGATGCTAACTGAGTTTACGTGAACATTCTTTGAACTTGAGGCTTAATGTTGAGGGTTCTTTGTTGTATCACTTGGGAGTTTACCAAATTCTCTTCCTGATAGTTGTTCAGCTAATTGGCCTAGTTTCTTTGCAATGGCCTCATTGGTCTTTTCTTACACCTCTTTGAATCGCTTAAACTCTTTCATCTCCTTTGCAAGGTCTTGAATGGCTGACAAAATAGCATTGTCATTACCATTATTTGTTGAAGTCCCTTGTTGATTCCTTTGTTGATATTGACCTCCTTATTGGTAATTCCCTTGATTGTAATTGTTCCTTTGGTAGACGCCTTGGTTGTAGTTTTGTTATCGGCCTTGATATTGATTACTTCCTTGATTTGGTACCTGAAAAGGAGGATTCAATCGGTTAGTATTGTTACCATATCTAAGATTTGAGTGATTTCTAAGATCGGGATGATATGTGTTAGAATTTATATCGTATGTCTTCCTTTCTCCTTGGCTTTGTACTTGATGTATTTCTTCACTCTTTCCCAGATTCAAGTAACATGTAACCGAGGTATGACCTATGTCATCACACATATCACATACTTTATATTCATTAGATATATGTGCCACACCACTCTTTCCAACTTTAAGCTTGCAATTTCTCATTCTAAGACTGTAATTCTATCCTTGGCAACATGATCAGTTATTGTCTTCACACTTGACCCCCTCAACCTTCGGCTCGATTGTGCACACTTCTTGAAGATTACACTCATCCTTTCAAGAATATCCCAATCAACATCCTCATGGTTTAAGGTAAACGTTCATGCACTTGTGAAATTTACATTTTTTGCATCCTTTAGTGATAATCCATCATAGAAAGCTGAAATCAACTCCAACTTAGCTATACCATGATGTGGACAAGTTTTTAGCATTTCCTTAAACTAGTGAAAAGCTTCATGGAATTGTTCACCTGATTGTTGTGTAAATCCTCGAATGGCTCGCCTTGCATCAAGTGTCCTTCGAGGAGTATAGTATTCATCCAAGAAATGTTGTTGCATTTGTACCCATGTGTGAATACTTGAAGATGGTAGCGATAGGACCAATTTAACTTCATCAAGTGAAAAACCTTAACCACAAATGGTGCTACATGGCCTCAAATTCGGATATATGCAAATAGGATTCTTCAGTTGACATACCATGGAAGTGGGGGAGAAGTCCTAAACATTATGGTCGGACTTCAAAAGCTCGTCCTCTTTGTATTGGTGAAACTATAGGAGATGAATTGATAGCAATGGTAGGACAAAACTATCCACACCATGTGCTGGTACATAGTGTTAAGCTCCCAGATTAGATAGTATGCTATTACATGGTTGACTTCCTATATTGTGAAAAACAGGTGGTTGGGTATAACCATCTCGATCTTGATTTGGTTTACGGTTTCGATAACCCGATTGATTGCCATAGTTTTTAAAATCATATTAATCCATTCTTCCATATAATTAGTATGATGACTTCCTTCCACTAAAAACCATTCCTCATTACCATGATGACTACCTTCCCCGTTGTGCGGAAAACTTGGATTACAAACCTAGAAATTTGGCATTGGTTGGAAGTTTATAGGAGGAGGTTGGTTTTGCAGACCTTGCTTTACAGGGATCAATCCAAGAGGTTAAGGTTGCATAGGTTGTGGTTGAGTTGGAGGATCATCAGGTTCAGGGAACATTGGTTGTGGGATATCCCCCAAAGGTTGGTTGGGTTGTGGGCCTCCTTGGTTTTCTAGATTATTCATCATTTTTTACTGGTTACTTTCAGGTATTCTTGAAAGTCTACTTAAAATCTATTGAGCTGCTGCTGAGGATGTACCTTCTTCTGATCTTGTTTGACCAAGAATTTGAGAAGTCCTTGAAGTTGATGCTTTGTGAAACACACGATTCTCTTTTGCACTCATCTTGATTTTTGGATCAAATTACAATGGCAAGATCCTTCCTAAAAATCTTTTATGCATTAACGTAATGGTTACCTGCAAACAAGAAAACTCAAAATACCTCGCGTAATACTAAACAAGAAAACTAATTAAAAAGAAAAATAGAAAAATAAAATATTTTTGGGTTTTTTATAATTTTTTTAGAAAAGCAAATAAAAAAAATTAAACACTAAGCACACTAATTCCCCGGCAACGGCGCCATTTTGATCTGGTTTTTGAGACACGATCAAAAACAATTTAAATAACTAGTCTTAGCTACCTTTATTATGCAAGGGTAAGTGAGGTTGTCTCCACAGGGAATATGTGGAAAGTGTTTAACAAATACGACACGATTAACTTAAAGACACGAACTTTAATATTAAAAATTTAAACTTTGAATGAATTAATGAGAAAACATGCATAAAGCAAAGAACTTTGAAACTAATTTACTTAAATAATAAAAAACAATCACTTCCAGGTTTCCAATTCTACAAGATCAAGAATTGGTGTGCTTAACCTAGGGTTTGTAAGGAACAATACTTCAAGATCTTAGCTTTTGATTAAAGTGACAACAAAGAAACATGATTTTAAGATTCGTTCGTTCACAATGTTACCAATTTACATATATCAAATGGCTACTTTTCTTAATTAGCTCACGATACAAGGAAACCGAAAACTGATAATCAAGCAAACAAATTTATTTATAAGTAACCTTTTAAATCAACCAAAACATAATGTTCCTGTTGAAACACAATGAGGCTAATTAATGAATCTTAAGAACAAGAACAACAATCAGATTGTGTTCCCCCTAGGATCTTTTCAAATCTCTCATAATATAACAAAAGATTGTTATATGTATTTAACACTCAATAATCATGGTGCGGAAACCATGATTAATGATATGATATCAGTGTGTGTGTATGATTGTGTATTTACTAGTGATTGAATGCTTGAATGATAATAGCTGCTTGTTTGTATTGATTGTTCTTAAAAGCTTACAAAGGATTAGGGTATTATGGTATTTATAGCCTATACAATTAGCTATATACAATTACAAAAATACCCTTATGTAAACGAAAATTACATAAGATCCTAAGTCTATGTCATCCACTGTGGATGATAGACTATCCGCTGTGGATGCTAAGTCATCCTGTGGATGCTGAATAATTTTCCATTGTGTCTTGGATACTGTCCGCTGTGAACACTTGTTTTTGCATGATAGTGTCCGTTGTGGAGTGTTCATCCGCTGTGGATAAACATCCGCTGTGAACTGTTCATCAGCTATGGACATTTGTGTATCCGTTGTATGTGTTGGTTATCTACTATCTGCACTTGGACTTGATCTTCATCCACTGCAGTTACTTGAACATCCGCTGTGGACAGATCTTGATCCGCTGCCAACACTTAGCAAAAAAATTTCTTTTATCTACAAACCTAAAAAAAGAAATTTAAACCATAATTAGTGTATGTTATGAACGTTAATTATGCTAATGTGTTAATTAATGATTGTTTAAATGTTAGAACACATTATGTTTGATTAGGGCAAGCATTATCCTTCAATGCACTTGTTAAGTCCAACAATACTCCCCCTAAGGATGATGTTGCCATCTTTTAATGTTTGCTTGTTAATGTTATGTTTGTTAGTAAGAATATGTGAGTTTGTGTTTAATATGAATGATTTTATGTTTGTGAAATTGACTTAGAATGTTTGATTGCATGATTGAATGATTTGCATGATTGAATGATTTGTATGTTTGAATGATTTGTATGTTAGAATGATTTGCATGATTACATGTTTGATTGAATGATTTGTGTTGTATGATTGATTCTTTTCATGTATGATTGAATGGTTACTTATATGATTGCTTGATTACATGTATGATTGAATGATTTGTGTTGTATGATTGATTGATTTCATGTATGATTGCATGTATTACTTGTATGATTGCTTAATTACATGTATGATTTCTTGTTTGTATGATTAACTGATTACACATGTTTAATCAGATTGCATTGTATGCTCTAAATCATATATGTTTGTTTGTTTGATTGTTATTATGTGATTGATGTTATGTTTGATGATATGAATGAAATTGATGAATCATTGATTCTTTGATGTGTTTGTTGTCTGTTATGTATGCTTGAATGTTATGTTTATTTAAAAGGTTAGGTATGTATTTTTGTTTGTTTTTTATCTATTTGCTTGTTAGAAACCTCTAAGTGTGTGATGCACCAGCTTCATTAACACTCTTTTGAACTTCAGTTGTGGCCTTCAAAGACTCTTCAACATCCTGTTCAGTGATCTTATCTTTCTCTGATTCCTTTACTTGATTAGTAAGAGTAGTGATCTTCAAAACATTTCTATAGTTGACTATGTGTTCAGCAAAGTACAGCACTGCACTGGTTTGGTCATCATATTTACAGTGGATGGAAAGATGAACCATCTGTTCCAGGGTTGATAAATCTAGGCTTTGCACATCAATGTTGCTAACCAATGTGGTTACAAAATGATTTCCTTCAGTACGTCTAAATTGTTGTTGTCTGAGATCCTTAGTCTAGTGATTCCTTCTATGTGAGTTGGAGCTTGCTGTTTTGTCTCAATCATCTATTTAAGTGTAGCATTCATATAAACTGTTCCTAGGATTCTCAGTATGTGTATAAAATAACAAATGTCACCCTTGCAAAGCACATTTTCAATTGCAGGGAATGACATTGTTTTCAGAAAAGATACATATGATGGATGTAGGAGTTTGAACTCAACAGGGTCAAACATCCCAATGTCTGAAGCTTCTTTCCCTTCAAGCTTTCTTTCAAATACCACTTCAAAGTGGGTTTCATCATAGTACCATCTTGTGATTTGATGGTTGTATTTATTACCATCAAATTTTTTTCATAATCAACTTCAAGTATGATGGCCTCAAAGGATATCCAAGTTTCTCTAAAATCTCACTGTCAATCTGAGTTGGTGTTTCTTCACTTGATTTCTTCTGTTTGCTTGCTAACTGTTTCTTTCTTCTCAACTTATCAATATGAAGTTTGTCTTCTCTATCAGCCTTTTGTTTAATTAGATGATTCTATTTGTTCATATATGATCTCATGATATGAAAGAAATTAGCACCTATGGGATTATTTGTATGATTGACCATTCTTAGCTGCATCAGGTCTAGTCTATCTTGATATGTCAATGATCCCAGTTGTGATATGTATGATAAGTACTGGACAAGTCTAGATACTCTTTTGATAAGCACAACATCCCATATCTCATCATATTTCCATGCTACAATCTTTCTTTCATCTGCGGAGGCTGTGAGAGTTATTCTAACATAAAGCTTCACAAAATTTGTATTCTTATTAATCAACTCTCTCACTTAATTTCCTTCAAGCCGTAGCCTATGAGGCATGAACTGCCTAGGCTCCTCTATAGGATGAAGCTCAGGTACAGCTTGATGATAGGTTGATAGAGATGAGGCTGGATGAGGTCTGATGATTTGTGGCTTTAAGGCATTAGCCAACATATTTTTGTAAATCTCTCAAGCCATGTCTTTCATCTTAGAGAGAGAGATCTACCAGCATATGACCTGTATGGTGTTCTTGTATGACTCAACCAACTTTTCACCTAGCAATAGGTCATTTTCTCTATTTGATGGTCTTTGGGCAGATTCTTTTCAAACTCTTGTTTATCCTTAATCTCTTTATACCTTCTGTATGTTTGCTCAGATTCATTTTTCATTACTTCTTAAAAGTCCTTGAGCAAGTCTTTAACCTCTGAAAGGTTAAGTTGCATGAAAGTATCATAAGGAAAGCCGTTGGATGCTAACTCTATTCCTATAAGAGTTTCTGTATCATCTGGGAATAAGTTCTAAATGTTTTCCATCTCATTTTCATCTTGTTGTTCTTCTTCTTCTGAATCACTTAAAATAATGATGGGCTCTGATAGTTTATCTTGTGTCTGATCAATCTCACCTTCTTCTAACACTACATCCTCTGTTTGTTTTTGCCTTTGTTCATCTTCATCAATTGGTTCAGCTTTAAAGTTTGTGTGGTGTAGACTCAGGTTCATCCAACTCTTGAACCTTCTGTTTTCCTTTCTTTAAAGATGCCTAATACAGTCTCTTTCTTTTCCTCTTATAAGATTTTAGTTGAGGATGTGATGATGAAGCTTCATCTTTTGATGTTTTTGTTTGTACCTTCATTGTTTCAGCAAATTATCTTATTAACTCCTTTTGTTTTTCTGAAAATGGGTTCACAAGAATGATGTCTATTTGAGATTGATGGATGTCTTGTGTATGAAAATGCTATCTAAGTATGGGTGAATAGTGGATGTTCTCAAATGGATTAGCCTCACCAAACAGCTGATCCATTGAGTATGTCTCCTCAGGGATAATGATTGCTTGTTCAGATTCCCTTATGCTTGTTTCTTTAGCTTGAGACATGATTCTATCAATGAAGACTTCACTCAGGTCTTGATCTTGACCTTTTGAATGTTCTTCCTTATTCAGTTGAGTGTCTGTTTGTTCTACTCTATGTTTAGCCTCTTAATCTCTTCATTTTGAGCAAAGATTATCCTCTTAAGTTCATCAATTTTAGCATCTTTTGTATCTATCTGCTTAGTTAGAAATGCATCATCTAATCTTGTATTGCTAAGATCTTGATCTTTTGTTTTCACCTCTTCCCTTGATTGATCTAGTTGTTGTTCTAGGAATTAAAGAATCAACTTCTGTGACTTTTGATCAGCTGTGAGCTTCTCTATCTCTTCATCTTTACTCTTTACTTTTTCTTTAAGCCTTTTTTCTCTATTGTTTGATTTCTCTATCAGCTTGTTATACTCAGTGAATAAAAAAACTTTTGAATACTCAATTTCTTCCTTAGTTGATATTTCACTTGTCTGCTCTGCACCTTGTGTTTCCTTATCATGAGCACTTTGTTCTGCTTGATCTTGCTCATGTTGTGATGATGTGCCAACTTCTTCTTGTTCAGTTTCTTGTTCTTCTAGGGAAGCATCCATGTCTCTTAACAGAGATGATAATGTTTGTTGATCAAAAAAGGTTGGGCTTTAAGGAGGAGAAGGCATGTAAGACTCAAAATGAAATTGTTCTTGTTCTTGTCCTTCCTTTTGTGCTTGTTCTTGCTCAAAGATGGGTTCAACTTGTTCTTCTAGAATGATTGGAGTAGGTTGGATGATTGGTGCTTGATGAATAACATTTTGGAACACCATGGTAGGTTCTCCCTGACCTAGAATCCTTAGAAATACTTCAGGAACAGGTATGTCTTGATCAATCATATGAGGTGGAACAGGAACCTCATCTCCTTGATAAAGGCTTGACTTGATTCTATTAAAAACATGTTCATTAAAATGAACATGCTGGATGATAGCTCCTTCTTTTGGTATGTTTGGTAAAAGATCATCAACGATCATCTGAAGGAATCTTGGATACATTTGAAACTTGTTCCTTACTTCAGTCAAGTTATAAATCATACCATTCAATACTTGAGCTGCCAAACTGAAGGGTCTTCTAGCAATGATGCTTGCTATTGCAAAAGAACTCTTTAAAAAAGTGGCATCCCAACTAGTCTTCTTATTTGTCATTGTTTTCTAGTAACTGTGCATTAGAAAACTGAATTAAGCACACATGTAAGACTTCTTGATCTGCTTTCTCTTAATGGTACCAGTATAACCAATTTGCCTGAAAACATGTAGCACATAATTTTCATCAAATTCTACTAGACTGTCTGCATCTTTTTCACCAAGTTGCAAAACTCTCCTTATGACTTCCTCTAATATGATAATCTGATGCTCATGTATGTTAGACACAACAACTTATTGGTCATTCATTTGCTCCAGATGAGCATGTGTCCAAAACTAGACAATATGATCTTCATATGTCTCAGGCCTGGCTATCATAGCATGAACCAACCTAGTCTATCTGATAGCTTGCAGGACCATGTGAAGGTTGGTCAATATAATTAGTCTCACAATGAGGAGAGGTTTAGAACACTTAATAGTTCAAATGGGGAACTGGGTTTGACTATGATGATATTAAGAACACAAGTAATTAGTGAGACAGAACTAAGAACAAGAACAAACAAGTATGGTTTTCAAGGATGTTGTATATTGCTCTCAAGTTCTATTGCAAGTGTTTACAAAGCATATTAGAATTACAAGGACCTGAGACACTTTATACTACATCCTACAACCATCAAACTTAGAAAGACAGTTGGAAACACTAATCTAGACAACAAGATCAATGTAGAGTCAAAAGGCAGATTGTCTTTTGACTAGTGACTATGACATGCCATAGCTCACATCCTTTTCTAATATAAAAAGGTTTAAAGGTACAAAAGTAAGAAGTTACAGACAAAGACCTTATTCTACTGTTTACAAAAGCATGGACTTTTCACCAACTCATACAAGTTGGTGAGTCTTCAGAGTTGCAGCTGAAAGTATGTCAGCTTTCTGTAAAGTAGATCAAAGAAAGCATGTCTTCTCTGTCTTCGGAAGAAATCAGTCTTCACAGCAAAATGGCTTTGGAAGACTTAGTCTCTGAAGCTTCCGAAGACTTCATCTTCGGCTTCGAAAGATTTGGACTTTGGCTTCTGAAGATTTTACGCTTAGAGTATTCTGATGTAGAGTGTAAAACTTCCGAAGCACTTCTACCTTTGTACATCGAGTGCATGCATGCAGGAAGACCCTTGGTTGTTTTGGCTTCTTTGGTTGTATCAGCCTTATAATCTTCTGATGTTATCTTACAAACTTCCCCTAGGCTGATGCTACCAAAACAAAGAAGTTCTTCAGATGTTGATAGTCCTCATCAGGATCAAGACCAAGCCTATCTTCATCATTTGGTTAGGATCCCTCAGACTCTCATAGTATCTTCTCATATCATAGAGATCATGTAGAGGAAGATCAAACATGTCTTGCCAAAAGTAGACATCTTGACCTCCTTGATCTCTTATGACATACCATCTGTCCGGACTAGCAGCAAAACTCTAGGACAAGATGTGTCTTCCAATGGCAAGAGGCTCTACTTGAATAGGAGTTGGTTGAGCAGCCTCTTCATGCACTTCCTCAGGATGCTCTAACTCATCCTGAGGTGTGGAGGTGGATGCCTTGGTCTTCTTCTTCTTTGAAGCACTTTTCCTGGCCATCCTTTTCCTCCTCTTTGAAGTTTACAACTGAGAGGACTGGTCTTCAGCACCAGATTATTCTGCTGTGTCCTTCTCAGTTGTGATCTCTTCTCTCACAGGTTTAGATGGAGAGAGAGGAGAACCCTGCTACGGATCAGAAGATGAAGTTGGTTGAGATGCAGCTCTAGGATTAGGTTGTGTTGTCTCAGGGAGTTCAACCTTGACCTCAACTTCAGGTTGAGCTGGAGTTGGTGGAGAATGCAAGTCTACAAGCTCTCCCTTTTTGATCTTCTGCTTGATCACTCTTATATGCTCATCCATGGTGGATAGAGACATAGGACCAAGCCTCCTTCCGAAGAATCCATACTACAACTGTAAATACTTAGAAAGACAGTTGGAAACACTAATCTAGATAGTAAGATCAATGTAGAGTCAAAAGGCGGATTGACTTTTGACTAGTGACTATGACATGCCATAGCTCACATCCCTTTCTAATATAAAAAGGTTTACAGGTACAAAAGTAGGAAGTTACAGACAAATTCCTTATTCTACTATTTACAAAAGCATGGACTTTTCACCAACTCATACAAGTTGGTGAGTCTTTAGAGTTGCAGCGGAAAGTGTGTCAGCTTTCTGTAAAGTTGATCAGAGAAAACATGTCTTCTCTATCTTCAGAAGAAATCAGTCTTCACAGCAAAATGGCTTCGGAAGACTTTGCCTCTGAAGCTTTGGAAGAATTCATCTTTCTCTTTGGAAGATTTGGAATTTGGCTTCGAAAGATTTTACACTTAGAGTATTTTCTGATGTAGAGTGTGTAGATGCTTCTTAAAGATTAACATTTTGTCTTTATGTGTCTTTTATAGTTTTTGTCATAGTATAGGGACTAATTTTGTAAATATCCGGTTAAAGTCAAATCTTATGAACCAAGACCGAAAAGCAATGAAATTTTTGTTCCAAAAGAATCTGTCTTGGAGGAAGTAATCACTAAAAATGATAACCAAAACTCCAAAACCAAAGATAAAGCTAAACATAAAGAAGTAACATCAGAAGATTCTAATTCATATGGTCTAAATAATCCTGAATTTATTAAATGGAAAAAGGACTAGAAAATGAAAGAAAATGAAAAAGAATCTTCAACTGAGGATGTTCAATCTCAAGTAAAATCAAGTTCCACAAATTCAAGGAAGTAGAGAAGAAGAAGAAAAATGAATAAAGCTAAAAATGATCAAATTAAAGAAAATCAGACACAGACAACAAATCAAACAAATAAATTTAAACCAATAAATTGTGTGTCTGCTGGTATGTTAGACATGAATTCTATTCAAGATGTTAAGCAAACTCCTAAGAACAAATCGACCTCTGATCTGAAAACAGGTTTAGATTCTAAGTCTTTCGCTGTCGTTAAACGATTTGTATCTAAGGAAACAACGAATGAAGTTCATGTTCAAAAGACAAAACAAAATGTGCAAAAGAAAAATCTGTCAAATCAAAAAAAAATTTGTCAAATCAAAAACAAAAGATTAACTTTTTGGCGCCTAAACCTAAACAAGGAACAAATGTTGCGTCAACATCAAAAGTTAATAAACTGTTTAAAACTTCACAGAGGTACTGCGAAATATGTGACATGTACAATCACAACACTACTGAATGCTTTTTCAACAAGTAGAGAAATCACTCAACATTAGAGTGCTATTTTAATAGGTACTGTACCTACTGTGATGAATGGACTCACAATACTGGAAATTGTTACTTTCGAAAGAGTTCATCGAGGAAAGGATTTGGTACTTTACCAGTGAGCAAAGGTTATGTTAATCCTCAATATAAAAGAAATCAAAATGTTGGGTTTCACAGATTAACTAACAACCTTTCTTAGGTTTGAGATCTTTCAAAAGAAATGATCCGGTGAGACCAAAACAATATGTTAAAGATCAATTCATTCCAAGGTCTATAAGAATGAATAATAAAAATTTTGAAAATAAAAGTTTTTTAAAAATTGGTCATTCAAAAAGTATGAATTTTCCAAATAATCAAAAATTTGTGAATAATAACAGAATTGGTAAATTCAATAAAAATAAGTTTGATGTCAACAAACTTCATTTCAAACAATTTACAATTGTTGATAAGTTTGGATAACCCAAGACCATCTCGGCTTGGGTAGATAACTCAACTTAATTTCTTTGTTTTGCAGGTACGCCCGAGAAGACCAATCAACACATGGTATGTGGATAGCGGGTGTAGCCGGCACATGACAGGCAATCATGCCTTATTACAAGACTTTAAGTTAAAGGATGGTACGCATGTCGCCTTTGGTGGTGATGCGGGAGGAAAAATCACAGGAGAAGGAACAGTATCCAACGGGATGATAAGCTTCGATAAAGCCAACTACTGCTCACAGTTGAACTTTAACTTGTTAAGCGTATCCCAAATTTGTGATAAATCCTATTCTGTTCTTTTTGATGATTCTTATTGCTACATTTTAAAGCCAGGTTTTCAGATTAGCAAAGACTGGGTGGTTGTTAAAGCTGTTAGGGATTGAGATGTGTACAACCTGGATATGTCTCAAGTTGATCAATCTACAGAAACAACTTGCCTTATTAATCAAGCATCAAATGATGAAAGTCAGCTTTGTCATAGACGTCTCGGACATTCCAACTTCAAGAATATGAACAAGCTTTTAGTGGAAAATCATGTTATCAGCCTTCCATCAAAGAAGTTTGCCACTACTGATCTCTGCTCAGCATGTTTAAATGGGAAGCAACATAGAGCGTCTTATAAGCCCAAGCAGATAAACTCAAATTCCAAACCCCTTCAGATGTTGCATATGGACATTTTTGGACCAACCAACGTGAAGAGTATTGGAAGAAAATCTTGTTGTTTAGTTATCATTGATGACTTTACAAGATTTTCATGGGTTTTCTTTTTGAATGCTAAATGTGAAACGGTTGAATTATTAAAAGAATTCATCATAAAAGTAGAAATCATCTTGAACAAAAAGTAAAATAATAAGAAGTGATAATGGAACAGAATTTAAAAATGCTAATAGTGACATGTTTTATGCAGAAAAAGGAATAGCTCATCAGTTCAGTGCTCCCAGAACTCCACAACAAAATGGAGTTACTGAAAGGAAGAACAGAACTTTGATTGAGGCTGCACGATCCATGTTAGCAGATGCGAAAATTCCTATCACTTTCTGGTCCAGCTTGGTTATTTGATTTAGATTCATTGTCAAACTCTTTTCAATCTAACTTGTTTGATCAATCTAACTTGCTTGATTCTACAGGTATGAAGAAATCTCAAGGAGATCTCGGTTCTTTTAGTAATGATTCAGATTCTGATGATATGGATGACTCAAGCCCAAGTTATCCATTTTTCTCTTTTGTCAAAGATTCTATAATTTGATTTGAAAATAATGATGATCTCTCTCAACAAGATGAAGATTATTCCATTTCAGAATATCAAGAAGTTTCACAACCTATTTCTAATGATGGTATAGAAATTGTACAACATGAGTCTGGAACTTCATCTATTTCTGGTGATGTAGTTGATTCCGGTAATCTTGATTACTTCATCAACTCACCGACTCAAGTTCCCAATTTCAATCCACATTCTTCAAGCCTATTGCATCAGCTTTCTAACTTGAACCAAACCAATCTGGATGTTCATGTTCAAGGGAATGAGATTCCAACATCTCGTATCCACAGGAACCATCCAACATCTCAGATTATTGGTCCATTGACTGAGATAACAACAAGAAGTAAATCGGAACAAGCAAATCTTTGTTTATACTCGTGTTTTCTTTCTCAAATTGTTCCTAAAAACGTTACCGAAGCGTTAAAGGACAATAGTTGGATTGAGGCTATGCAAGAAGAATTACTTCAATTCAGAAAACAAGAAGTGTGGAATCTTGTGGATTTACCTGAAGGAGAAAATGCCATAGGCACACGATGATTGTTCAAACAAAACAGATGATCGTGGAATTATTATTCGAAATAAAGCGAGACTCGTTGCACAAGGATACACCCAAGAGGAAAGAATAGATTATGATTAAGTATTTGCTCCAGTTGCAAGACTTGAATCAATTTGTGTCTTCCTGGCTTATGCATCATTCATGAAATTCAAGGTGTATCAAATGGATATGAAAGGTGCTTTCTTGTATGGACCAATCACCGATGATGTATTCGTAAAGCAACCTCCGGATTTTGAAGATTCAGAATTTCCACATCGTGTGTACAAGCTTAGCAAAGCTTTGTATGGACTCCATCAAGCCCCTAGAATCTGGTATGAAACATTATCACAGCACTTAATCCAACATGGATACACGAGAGGGAAAATCAATCCGACTTTATTTATCAAGAAGCATGCTGATGATCTTTTAGGTGTACAAGTGTATGTTGATGATATCATATTTGGTTCTACAAGTCCAAAATTGTGCAATGAATTTGAAGAAATAATGAAATCTTAATTTCAAATGAGTTCTATGGGAGAAATAAAATTCTATTGTAAAGATATCTAGCAAAGGGGTTTTAGAAATTCATTGTAAAGATAACCCAAACCTAATAGAATTTTATGCTAACATGGATATTGCAGGTCTATCAAAGGAAACTTTGAAAATCATGAACAAAATGGAGATAAAGACGAATGAAGCTAAACCGGAGAAAGGCATCTTAGCTAGCAAGTTCAAGTCGGCTATTGCTAAAGCTCTGAGGGAACAAGAACTTTATAAAGAGAAGCCAGTATTCAAGATTAAAGAAGAGCCTGAAGACTTCTTTGATTTATGAAGACTGAAGACAAAGAAAAAGCATGAAGATTAAAGACAGAGACCAAAGACTGAAGATTGCAGAAGATAAAAGATTAAAGATAGAAGATTTGAAGACAGAAGATTGATTTTGAAGACCGAAGACAATGTCAATCTTAGGGGGAGTATTGTAGATGCTTCTTAAAGATTAACATTTAGTCTTTATGTGTCTTTTATAGTTTTTGTCATAGTATAGGGACTACTTTTGTAAATATGTTCCTTTTATTTTCTTGATAGTATAAATAGCATAGATAATGTATTGTGTAGGTAGACAAGACTAAGAGACTGATAGAGAATAGATCAGTGAACGAACTTGTAACTATTTTTACTTACACGTGTACTTTATATGCTTACTAATCAATTAAAACCTATGAATTTTTGTGATTTGTTTGCATTGAATTGATTGCATGTGTTTGTTTGATTGAATTGTATCATAATATCATCATAGATCGATCCATTTTGATCCTATCAGAGTGTAAATTTCCAAAGCACTTCTACCTTTATACGTCCAGTGCATGCATGCAGGAAGACCCATGTTGTTTCGGCTTCTTTGGTTGCATCAGCCTTATAATCTTCTAATATTATCTTGCATAGCTTGTATGATATCTCTGTAGTTCTCAGCCTTTTGTGAGTCTGGGTTGAGATATGCATAGAGATTATGATCTCTGACAAATACTAAGTTTGCCATATCTGTAATGATGATGAAAAATGTGTTAGTAACTTGTATGTTATGAATGTGTAATGTTTAATATGATGAAATGTTGAATATGTGTTAATTGGGTAGATATATGATATAAGTTGATGAATCATGTATGTTAAACTCATTGATTATGTCAAAATGTTTGTCAATTGTCCATTATCAATTTTGAACAGTTTGACTTTTGACAGTCAAAGTTGATCACCTTTTACACTTGCAAAACTTGTTATTTTCAAGTTATTATGATCCAAATTGTTTTGCAACATGTTTGTTTCATCACAATGAGTTGTATGTTTCAAAACATGTTCTGATTTTAGTTCATAACTACATCAACTAAGATTTTTAGTTTGACTTTTAAAGTCAACAGCTACAATTCAATGCACATTGAACGCATAAGCATTTAATGTAGTTATGGTTAATGTTATGCCAAATAAACTGATTTTAAATGTTTGTAACTGACTTTTGAACATATTTGCAAGGTTATAACAAGTTTCAAGTCATTTTAAAAATTTTCAAAGATCAAAAATTATTTTTTGTCTTATTTTGGCATGAACTTCATGACTGTTCATAAACCCGATGAACACTTAATCAAATTTCATCACAATAACAGTCCTAATACATTTGATTAGGGTTGTTAATCATGTATTCAACATTTGATTTCATTTAAAACATCAACAGATTTATGTTTGATCTTGGTTCATTGTTCGACTTAGGTCTTGACAATGTTAGATTCAAAGTCAAAGAACCGGATGTTTTAATGATTGTATGATGATTAGATTCTTGATAATATACCTATTGGATCAAGAATCAGTGGTGAAATCAAATAGATATTTGGTTTTGATTAAACAGGGTTTAAGGGTTTAGCGTACTGTAGAACATTTTAAAATTTTGGTTTTCTCTCACACTCATGATGAAATGAAAAATTTGCAAGTGTTGAATTTATATATATATATATATATATATATATATATTATAACACAGACAAAATGAATGTCCGCTATGTGTACAGTTTGTTTTGCTTCTTGTTTTTCTTATTGAAAAAACAGTTAGCCGTCTGTGATTGTTTTTTTCACAAATGGAACAATAATTGTGAAAATGAGAAGATTCAGTACTGTGATTGTTCATATTACAGTACTTATAATATTTATCATATTTGCACTTGTTTTTGGTGTGCGTGTATTGATCACACCACTTGCAATATGGTAAATTTGCATTGCCATGTTTGTTAATAACTTTTGATTTTAATTTGATTTTAGTGTATAGCAAACGTTACTGTTGATTGTTTTGGCTGAATATGAGCTTTGCCTTTCCCTTTGTTTGTTTGTTTAGGAGAGACAGTGGAAGATCCAGCTTTTCTTCCACCAGGGTAGATGTCAAAACCTTATGTCTGCTTTGGTTGTTTGGTTGGTGTATCTACAACTGTTGAAACTTTTGGTAGTTTCAGTAATTGGTTGATCTGACTCATCATCCAATAGATCAACATCATCATCATCAATTGTTTGTTCATCAAACTCATTATTTTCTACTTGATAAAAATCTGTTGATTTTATTTGTGAAGGTGCTTGGCTCTTAACAAATTTTATCAAAGGTGTTTTTGATATTAATGAGGATTTAGATGATGATGATTATTGTTTTGAGTCATCAGTCCTGTCATGTGGGTCAAGAGACTCACCCTGTTTGTTTGTCATGGAATCAGGAAGTGGGATATAAATGTCATTATAAGGTGGATTGACCTTACTGTATCCCAAACCTGAAGGGTCTTTAAATGCCCTTTGTTGAGCAAGAAGTTCTTCAAACTTCTTGTTTCTCACTTGAAATTTCTGAAGTTTCACTTTAGTTTTAGCCTGTAATATTTTTGATTGAGTCAATGATTCAGAGAGTTGCTCTACTTGAGCTGCAAGTCTTAATTCTTCAGACATCATTTTTTCCAAATCATTTTGTAATGAAAGAATTTTAGTTCCATATTGTTTTTGTTCTGATTTTAAACTTTCATTTAAAATGTTTGTTTTAATTACTTTCTTGGAAAGTTTGTCTGTATATTCTCTGTATCTATTGACTTCGTCAATGTATGCTTGTGTATAAAGGTTTACTACTTCTTTCGGGATTTCTGAAATCTTATCTTCTATGTTTGCCATGAGGGCATGATCAAGAGATTGGATCTCAGCCTCGTACATACTCCAATCATACTCACCATCTTGTTTGATAATCATTGCAGATGATTTTGAGTGTTGATTAGGGCTAACTGTTTGATTTAAGCTGGGGTTGGTGCAGCAGGAATACTGATAGGAGGTGGGATTTGTCTGTTTGAGTGATAATTGCTTGAGGTTTGTGTTTGTTGGTTGTTTCTATCAACTCTAGGTTGTTGGCATTCTCTGGAGAAGGGTCCATATAGTTGGCAGGTATAGCATCTCACCTTTGTCTTATCAAAACCAATTTTTGTTTTCTTGTCCATGCTCAACCCCTTGTTCCTTTGTAGGAACTTCTTAGATTTGTATGCAATCATTGCCATTGACCATTGAAGATCCATTTCTTCAATCATATAAGGAGGCAATTCATCCATGTCTTGTTGTATGATCTGTGATTGTGTGAGGTTAGCCTCTAAGTAGGCTTCAAAGCTTGTTGAAAAGGCTGCAAAAGCTGCCTTTTGCTCCTCACTTTGCAATATGATTGTTAGTGCATCCATTGGTTTCTCAAATTTATGAATGTTTTGAGTCTTTGCTGGGTGCTGTTTGCTTGAGCTAGAAGCATGTGGATGTTGTTTGCTTTGAGGTGTTGCTTCATCGGAAACATGAACACCAGTCTTCTTAGATTTTTGTTTGTTGTTGGATGATACAAGAGCATAGAAGAAAGAAGTTTCACTTGAATCCAGAAACTCCTCATCTTCATCTTCACCAGTGCAGGTCAAGAATGCACTGTTTGTTTGTTGAAGTTCCTTGAACTTGTATAATTCCACATGTCTGATTGTACTGTTATTCCTGGTACTTTCATCTAGTTTTAGTGCCTCTACTTTGGCCACTAGTACATCTAGAGATAATGCTTTAAGATCCAATGTTGCTTTCATACAACATCTTCTTGTTGATCTCCACAGATTCATATTTAAGACCAGAGACTATCATCTCATTTACCAGCTAAACAATCTTGAAGCTGTTGTGGTATTGATTCTTCCTGAACATGGTGCAAGGTTTCATATTGGGTCCTCAATTTTTCCTTTTTGATTTCCCTTATTTCCTCACTTCCTTCACACATGGTGTGAAGTACCTTTCATAGTTCATGAGCTATTTTGAAATTTTCAACACGTGTCGAAATCTCAAATGGTAGAGTCATTGCTAATATGTTTTATGCTTTCATGTCTGTTTTGACTTTTTTGAGTTCATCACCAGCTTAAATTTTCAAGCTTACTGGTTTTTGTATGTTGTAATCTGGGCCAAGAGTCAAAGGCATGTATGATCCCTCGGTTATGGATGTCCATAGGTCTAGGCCTTGGAAAATAATCCAATTTCTAAACATAATTTTCCATTGTTTGAAATCTGCTTTGTTCTTTAGTCTCGGTGGTTTGAGACCACTGTTTGATCCTGAAATTTCATCAGACATGTTTGTTAAATTTTAAGTTAACGGTTTAAGTCAAATATGTTTGATTATTTAGCTCAGTGCTAAATTTGTTTTATCCTAAATTCACTAGGATTTGTTTGATAGTGTTTTATCACTTTTTACACTTTATCGAATAAAAGAAATTAGTTAATTTTTAATTTCAAATTAATTAATGTCCAATGATGTCACTTTTAAATCTTGATGAGATGAAAGGAATATTTTGTTAAGAAATGACAACTTTTAATGATGTTAGTCAAGTAAAGTCAAAAAACCTAAAAACACAGAAAATGTTTTTGAAAAGTAACTTTTTGGATCAAAAAGTAACTTTTTCTGAAAATTCAAAGATGAATATGTTTCTTCTTTGGTTTTGAAGTTGAACCAACAAATATCACCGTAGATTTTGAAGGATATGTATGAACAAAAACTAGGGTTTATCCGAGGGTTTGTTTGCGGCTGGATGTTCTTCACAAAAATCAACAATCAGTTTGTTGATTGAAGAACACAAACCTGATTCAAGTATGAAAATACGTGAATGTGATGTGTTAAACACAATTAATGGATTCAAATCACTCAAAACAGTATTTGTTTGATGAAAACTTGATAGAACAGTATTCGTGTATTGCTTTATCAAAAAACCCTGAACCGATGAGGTTTTTGAGATTTTTGTGATAAACACGTTCTAAAACAATGTATGAATGATGTTTAGGGCCTTAAACACACAAAAGCGTCTTCACAATGTATGAAAATAGATTATTGAATCATGTTTAACCATTTCTTGAAAGTATGAAGTAGAAGATGGTTTTTGTGATGATTTTCAGCTCGAAAATGGATGTTATGAAGATAATGAACCACAAATATCATGGTGTTGAATGAGAGGATCGAAAATTAGTGTTTGATTTAAGTTTGGGCTCTGATACCACCTGTTGAAACACAATGAGGCTGATTAATGAATCTTAAGAACAAGAACAATAATCAGATTGTGTTCCCCCTAGGATCTTTTCAAATCTCTCACAATATAACAAAAGATTGTTATATGTATTCAACACTCAATAATCATGGTGTGGAAACCCATGATTTATAATATGATATCAGTGTTTGTGTATGATTGTGTGTTTGCTAGTGATTGAACGCTTGAATGATAATAACTGCTTGTTTGTATTTATTATTCTCAAAAGCTTACAAAGGATTATGGTATTATGCTATTTACAGCCTACACAATTAGCTATATACAATTACAACAAATATCCTAATGTAAACGGAAATTACATAAAATCCTAAGTCTAAGTCTTCCGCTGTGGATGATAGACTGTTCACTGTGGACGCTAAGTCGTCCGCTGTGGATGTTGAATAAGTTGTCTGTTGTGTCTAGGATACTGTCCGCTGTGAACACTTGTGTTTGCATGATAGTGTCCGCTATGGAGTGTTCATCCGCTGTGGATGAACATCCACTGTGAACTATTCATCAGCTATAGACATTTTGTATCCGCTGTATGTGTTGGTCATCAGCTGTCTACAAGTGGACTTGATCTTCATCCGCTGCAGTTACTTGAACATCCACTGTGAACAGATCTTCATCCGCTGCCAAAATTTAGCAAAAAATATTTGTTTTATCTACAAACCTAAAAAAAGAAATTCAAACCATAATTAGTGTATGTTATGAATGTTAATTATGCTATGTGTTAATTATGATTGTTTGAATGTTAGAACACATTATGTTTGATAACAAGCATTATCCTTCAATGCACTTGTTGAGTCCAACAGTTTCATGAATAATTCTGTTGGACTCAACAAGTCCATTAAGAATTAATGCATAAAGTATGATGCTTGCCATATCAGACATATCAAACATATGTGTTCTAACATTCAAACAATCATTTACTAACACTTAGCATCATTATCATTCATAACAAACACTAGTATTTGTTTAATTTCTTTTTTAGAATTGTAGATAAAAGAAATTTTGACAAGTGTCTGTAGCGGATGAAGAAAGAGTCACATCGGATGAAGAAATCTGTCTAAGTGTGTGCAGTGGATGAACATTCATCCCAAAGCGGATGAACATCCATCCTATAATGGATGAAGAACATACAGCAGACAACAGACAAGCAAACACACACAACTATCCACAGCGGATGTTCATCCACAGCGGATGAACATTCCACAGCGGACAACATACAAGAAAACACACAACTGTCCACAGCGGATGTTCATCCATAGTGGGTGAACATTCCACAGCGGACAACATACAAGCAAACACACAAGTGTTCACAGCGGATGTTCAATCCACAGCGGATGAACATTCCACAGCGGATGACAAGTCTTCTCCACAGCAGATGAGATATGTTCCACAGCGGATAGCTTAACATCCACAGCGGACAGCTAATCATCCACAGCGGATAAGCATATAGACTTAGGATTATTTATGTAATTCGTTTACATAAGTATTTCAGTAATTGTATATAGCTTTTGTGTATAGGCTATAAATAGCATTCTACACTAATCCTTTGTAAGCTTTTGAACAATCATTCAAACAATCAGTTATTATTATTTTCCAGTATTCACACACACAAACACACACACATACACACTGATTTCATACACTTGAATCATGGTTTCCGCACCATCGTCTGTTTGTTGTGATTATTGAGAGATATTGAAAAGTCCTTGGAGAATCAACTTGTTCATGTTGAATATTTTTCTAATATGTTCATGTTCAACATGTTGTTGCAAAGATGATTTCATCAGGTGGTATCAGAGCCTGGGTCAATCATTCATTGATTTTGATCCTCTCATTCAACAACATTGATTTTAGTGGTTCATTAGCTTCAAAAACATCACATCAACAAGCTGTTTAGTCAATCAAGCTCATCTTCTTCTACTATTAACATACATCAAATGCAAACAAATATGATTTCTGAATCATTTGTGTCATTTGAAAAAGTGTTGTTGATTTTTGCTTGAACATCTCACTACCACACAAGTTTCAGTGTTTTTTGCAACGAACAATACACGTATTGTTCATACATTGTTAAACAACCTTTAAACAGAAGTGTTTTTAACTTTTAACATCATTCAAACCTAAAGCCCTAATCGATTTTAAGGGTTTTGTTTCTAAACACTGTTTCATTGATTTTTCTTTGAAACAAATCATTTTGTGAACAATCTAAACCGGTTAGATTGTTCATTATCATCACAAACTAGTGACAATCTTACTAGAAACATATTTTGTTCATTGTTCAACCATCGGGTTGAATATTTTGAAAAATCATCACCGCAAAAACCTTAGGAAAACCCTAGTTTTTGCAGAACACATTCACTGGAATTGTTGTTGTTGTTGATAAAACCATCAAAAACAAATTGTCTTGTTTGAAAAGTTTCAGAATCAACTTTTGATCCAAAAAGTTGTTTTACATAATACAAAATCTGTTTGTAGGTTTTTACAAAAAGAATATTGACTTTTTCATAAAGGACGAATATTCCCAACATCCACAATCTTTCTTGTCACCGTGACCTAGAAAGCAATATTTTCATATGACGTTAATTATTAATTAATTAATTCCTTTATTTGGTAAACAGTTAAAACAAATTAGTTTATCAAATTAAAAACAAATCCTAGAGACAATTAGGATTAATTAAATTTTAGCACTGGACTAAAATTTAATCAACAAAATTTAACTTAAAAAAATTATTATTAAGTTAATATCAATCATTCAAACATGGCTGATGATATGATGAGTTCAAATACTGGACTAAAACCCCTAAGTTGAAGAACAAATCAGATTTCAAGCAATAGAAAATCATTTCAGGAATTGGATTACATATCAAGATCCAGATCTATGGACATCAATCACTGAAGGTCCTTACATTCCGTGACTTTAGGACCTGACTATAACATACAAAACCAGTTAGTCTGAAAAGTGTAGCTGTGATGACCTCAAGCGGGTCAAACAGACATGAGGCATACAATATTCTAGCTATGACTTTGCCTTTTGAAATTTTGACACGAGTCGAAAATTTCAAACAGCCCATGAGCTGTGGAAGGTTCTTCACGCCTGTGTGAAGGAGTGAGGAATAAGAAGATCAAAAAGGAAAATTATAACTCAATATGAAACCTTCCACCATAACAATGGAGAATCAATTCCTCAACAGTTACACAGATATGTCCAATTGGTCAGAAATGATAGTATATGGACTTAAATATGACACTGTTTAAATCAACAAAAGAAATGTTGCATACATTGCCTGAGAGTTGGACTCAGTCATGTCTCTCATGAAAGCAACATTGGACTTGGAGGGCTATCCCTTGACTCACTTGTAGCCAAGGTTGAAGCACTGGAATGGATGAAAAATCCAGGAACAACAACCAAATCAGACATGTCGAGGCCTACAAGTTCAAAGAGCACAACACATAGATAGTGCTTTCCTCACAAGCACTGGAGACGATGAAGAAGAAGAATTTTTTGATTCTTATGATACATCATTCTTCTCAGCACCAGAATCATCCAACAATAAACACAAAGTCTAAGAAGACTGGAGTTCATGCTTCACATGAAGTCACACCTCAAAGCAAGCATCACCCTTACAGGACCGTTAAAGGGTACTTAAGCTTGCACTTAGTTAACACACTTAGGAGGATCCTAGATCACTTAAAAATTCAAATAGGGAACTGTGAACCTTTTACCGAAGATACAGACAAACACAAGTAAAAGTAAGAGCAAGAACACAAGATAAAATTTTCAAGGAGTTGTATATTGCTTCTCTAGTTCTATTACAAGTGTTGTACAAGTATATTTAAATACAAGAACCGATACTACTTATACTACATCCTACAACCGTCAATATGCAAAAAGATAGTTGGAAGTGACTAATCTAGACAACAAGATCAGCCTAAAGTCAAAAGCAAATTGCCTTTTGACTAGTGACTATGACATGCCATAGCTCACTGACTTCCTATTACAAAAAGCCAAGAAGAAATAAAACAGAAACTTGCAGGCGAAGACCTTATCTACTTTATCATAAAGTATGGAAGCTTCACCAACTAGTGATAGCAGTGAACTACCAGAGCATGCACGGAGAGTAGGTTACTTTATGATAAAGTTGATGGAAAAGGTATCTTTTCTCTCTCTCTTGAGGAAAATCAGTCTTGTCTTTAAATAGCTTCGGAAGACTTTTTCTTGAGCACTTCGGAAGACTTTGTCTTGAGAGCTTCGGAAGACTTCATCTTTTACCTTCGGAAGAGTTGAGTCCGGCTTCGGAAGACTTTACACTTAGAATATTTTCCATGTTCAGTGTAAAGCTTCCGTAGCAGTTTCTTCTGAACTTTGGCTTCGGAAGATTTGTAGATGCTTCTTTAAAGCTTACATTCGTCTTTGTGTGTCTTTTACATTTTTGTCATAGTATAGGGACTTTTATGTAAATATTGTTCCTTGGTTATTGATAGTATAAATAGCATAGATTAAGTATAGATAGATAATAATACGAATTGTAACTGTTTTCTTTCTACACTTGTATTCCTATGCATTCTATCATGAAACTAGAAATTTTTGTGATATTTTAGCTGAGATTTGATTACTTGTGTTTTGTTTTGATTAATTGTATTATGATATCATCACAGATCGATCCATTTTGACCATCAAATGGTATCAGAGCTGTCAGAGACCGAGACGTATACAAACTGGATAGTCTCAAGTGGACTTTTCTACAGAAACAACTTGTCTCTTTGCTAAAGCATCAAATGATGAAAGCCAGCTATGGCATAGACGTCTCGGACATTCCAACTTCAAGAATATGAACAAGCTGTAGTAGGAAATCATGTTATTAGCCTTCCATCAAAGAAGTTTGCCACTACTGATCACTACCTCAGCATGTTTAAGGGGAAGCACATAGAGCGTCTTATAAGTCCAAGCTGATAAACTCAAATTCCAAACCCCTTAGTTGTTGCATATGGACCTTTTGGACCAACCAACGTGAAGAGTATTGGAAGAAAATCTTTTATTTAGTTTATTATTGATGACTATACAAGATTTTCATGGTTTTCTTTCTAAATGCTAAATCTGAAATAGCTGAATTATAAAAGAATTTATCATAAAAGTAGAAAACCAACTTGAACAAAAGTAAAAATAAATAGAAGTAATAATGGACGAAATTCAAAAATCTAACTCTTGACATGTTTTTGTGCAGAAAGGAATAGCTCATCAGTTCAGTGCCCCAGAACTCCTCAACAAAATGGAGTTGCTGAAAGGAAGAACCGAACATTGATTGAAGCAGCATGATCCATGTGAGCCGATGCTAAAATTCCAATCATATTCTGGGATGAAGCAATATCAACTGCATGTTTTGTTAAGAACCGTTCAATAATTGTTAAAGACAAATGAAAACTCCATATGAGTTAATGTTTGGGAGGAACCAAACATAAATTTTCTTAAATCTTTTGGTTGTTCCGTTATGATTCTGAATTCAAGTGATCAGTTTAGGAAAATTTGAATCAAAATCTAATGATGATTTTTCATTGGATATCATCTATTTCAAAGGCCTATCATGTTTAAACTCTAGGACTAATGTTATAGTTAAAACTTTCAATGTTAATTTCTTGAAAACTCTTTTCCATCAATGTCAAATGGTACTGCATGGTATTTGATTTAGATTCATTGTCAAACTCTTTTCAATCCACCTTGTTTAATCAATCTAACTTGCTTGATTCTATAGGTTAAAAGAAAATTCAAGGAGATCTCGGTTCATTCAGTGACATTCGATTCTGATGATGCAGATGTGTAAGGCCCCGTTCCCGGAGACTTCACAGTTGGACATTCACAGCACTATTCATAAAACATTTCATATTCATTATCACAATGCAGCGGAATTTAAACATTTAGAAGCCATTCATTAACTTTATAAATGTTGTTGCTAAGCAATATAGGTTTGTTATAGTTACAAAGACCCTTAATTTGCATTACAAAACAACAATGTTATAGATCATGAATGGATGTCAGCCAAATCCCGACAGCAGCCTCCCCGAGTGCCATCCTCACCAAATACATGCCAACTGAAAACGCATAAAGTCAGCTTGCTGAGTGAGTTCTAGTGTTAAAATCATAAAATATCTTGATAGATTTGTATACAAAATACTTCTTAAAGAAAATATCTTATCTTTCTTTCGGATGTGATCACACATCATACATACAAATCATATCCATTACATCATCACCATTCTCTTTCCTGCTTATTTATTATTATCTTTCACTGTCGATATGGACCAAAGTGCTATACCCCCTATAATGCTCATAAACCTGGTACTGGGCCTGAAGTCTATAAATAGACTCCATCCATGGTGCACATATGCGGCACCAGTACGGGGCAGCAACAGTGGTCCCCTCAATCTAAAGATTGGACCCTGTGTGCATCCTTTGGGTTAGCTAACCATACACAGTTGAGCTAACGCAACATGGTCGTGCACCTCCTGTAAACTTTACTTGCAAGTCTTTTCATTTTATGTTCCGTTTTCGTTAATATTAATCTTTCACTTGATTATAATAATACTTTATGATCATAGGCAAACCAACATAGAGTCACATTTTAATATCATAATAGGCACATAAGGACAGCCCACAACATGCATAAGATAATCAGGTACAAGCATCAAGTCACCCATGGTAAAACCCTAATTTGATCTTCCAAAATTCCAGAAATTCCTTAAGTCTTAAAGAAATACGGGTGAACACTTACAAATGCGGATGAACAAAAGTGAATGCGGTGAACACTTGCAAATACGGATGAACAAAGTGAATGCGGGTGAAAACTTGCAAATGCGATGAACAAATGAATGCGGGTTGAACACTTGCAAATGCGGATGAAAAAGTGAATGCTGTTGAACACTTGCAAATGCGATGAACAAAAGTGAATGCGGGTGAAGACTTGCAAATGCGGATGAACAAAAGTGAATGCGGGTGAATACTTGGTAATTATTCTATCTTAAAGAAATGCTGATAGACACTGTAGCAAATGCGCAAGTATAAAAAGAAATGCTGATGGACACTTAGGCTAATTTAGGCTAATGCGGGGGAACCACTGTAAATGCGGGCGAACAAAACACTTAGGCGATATATCACCGTTAAATGTGGATGAACCATCAGACCTGTAAATGATACTTATGCTATAACCAGTTCTAAAACATCATTTCATGCATTCTTAACATCGATCTATCATGCTAAACCCTTAAGACAAGCTTACAACCTCATAGAACATAGAAGTTCATACAAATACTACACAGTTATCATATACAACGTTGTAAAACATTTTATTTAAATGCATTTTCAGCCCTAAAGAAGTTTAAAAACTAGAATCGGGGTCCTAGAACTCACCTATTGCAGCAAACAAGTGAATCTCCTCCCAACTTGCGTGCCAAGAGTTCAAACACCTAGAACAACAAAACAAACACCCAAACACCAAGAACACATAGAAATAATTTTCTAAGGTTGAAACCTCAAAGAAACCGAACCAATTAATCACAAAAACCTACTAACTTTGAATATTTTTCTTCTTCTTCACATTCGACCGAGAGAAAACAACAACACAGCTTTCTTTCTTTCTTCTTCATAAAGCAGCAGCAGAAAGAGCTGGGCGACCATGCTCTTTATACACCCACTTTTGACTTTTGTACTATTTACACTTTTCCACCCTTCAACTTTTGCCTTTATAAAATATTTCGGTGTTACAAGTCTACCCCCTTAAAGAGGTTTCGTCCCCGAAACCTGTCGTTCTTCAATAACTGAGGGTAGTGCTGCCTCATTCTTCTTCGGTCTCCCACGTAGACTCGGAACCCTTCGATGCCTCCACTGTACCCGCAAAGTGGAACCACTTTATTTCTCACCTCTTCTCCTTTCGTCGATGATTGCCACTGGTTGCTCCACATAATTGAGCCATTCATCCACTTCAATATCATCCAATGGTACAATCATCTTCGTTATCTAACATTTTCTTAGATAGATACATGGAATGTCGGGTGAAATCCCACTTAACTCTCGGGCAATTCTAGATGGTAGGCCACCTCTCCTACTCGTGCAACGATTTGGAAAGGCCCTATGTTTCTTGGACTCACTTGCCCCTCTTCCGGAATCGGATGATCCCTTTCCAAGAGAGACCTTTTGCATGACTTTATCACCCACGTTGAACTCGATGGGTCTACGCCTCTTATCGGCATACGACTTTTGCCTATCTTTGGCTCCTTCATAAAGCTTTGATCTTTTCCAGTTTCTCAGTCGTAGCCTCAATCACTTCGATGCTTCCAATTCTTTCTGCCTAATGTCTCCCCAACACACGGCGTTCTACACCTCCAACCATACACAGCATCTCATATGGCGGCATACCGATACTGGCATGATAACTATTGTTGTAAGAGGACTCTGCTAACGGTAGGTGATCATCCCAATTTCCCCCAAAGTCGATCACGCAAGAACACGAAGCATATCCTCGAGCGTCTGGATCGTCCTCTCAGACTGACCGTCTGTTTGAGGATGGTAAGCCGTGCTAATTGTAGCCTCGTCCCATGGCATCATGAAACTCTTCCATAACTTCGACGTGAACCGGGTGTCACGATCACAGGATAGACACCGGCACACCATGACGAGCTACAATCTCTTTGATGAACAGATCCACCAATGTCTCAGATGATACGTCTCGCGGATCGGTAGGAAGTGAGCACTCTTTGTCAACAGATCAACTATCACCTAAATAGCTCGTACTCCCTTGCAGTACGGGGTAGCTTCGTGATAAATCCATAGTGATGTGCTCCCACTTCCACTCGGGTATATCCAACAGTTAATCTTCCAATATGGTTTATGGATGTTCTGCTTCACTTGTAAGCAAGGCACTTACTACTACTCTTCCACGTCACGTTTCATACCCGACCACCAGTAGTCTTTCTTCATGTCTTGATTTCATACCCGACCACCAGTAGTCTTTCTTCATGTCTTGATACATCTTGTACTCCCTTGCACCGGTATGATAAAATCCATAGTGATGTGCTCCCACTTCCACTCGGGTATATCCAACAGTTGAATCTTCCAATATGGTTCTGATGTTCTGCCTTCACTTGTAAGCAGGCACTTACTTTACATACTCTGCCACGTCACGTTTCATACCCACACCAGTAGTCTTTCTTCATGTCTTGATACATCTGGTAGCACCGGGGATGAATGGAGTATCGAGTTTTATGAGCTTCGTCCATATTCGCCCACGTAGATTCCCATATCGAGGAATCCACATTCGCCCAAAGCGGGTTTTAACACCGTGGGTATTCTCCCCCAATTCTGCAACTCGACCTCTTATTCGTTCGGAGTTGAGGTGATCTTCTTTTAACGCCTTATTTTGAAACTCTTTAACTTGCATTATCACCTCTGAGGTCATCACCAACTGATATGCCTTTACCGGAATCGGTTCGGGTCTCTCCTTCCGGCTAAGGGCATCGGCCACTACGTTGGCCTTGCCCGGGTGGTAATGGATCTCGCAGTCATAGTCTTTGATCAACTCTAACCACCTCCTTTTCCTCATGTTGAGATCCTTCTACTCAAAGAAGTACTTTAAGCTTTTGTGGTCGGTGAAGATTGTGCACTTTGTCCCGTATAGTAGTGCCTCCAAATCTTCAACGCAAAAACCACCGCAGCCAACTCCAAGTCATGAGTGGGGTAATTAACTTCGTGGGTCTTTAACTGTAGGGACGCATAAGCTATCACTCGTCCATATTGCATTAGCACGCAACCCAGTCCCGAATAAGATGCATCTGAATACACCACTAAGTCTTCACTTCCTTCGGGCAATGTTAAAACAGGAGCTCGAGTTAATCTTGCCTTTAACTCCTCAAAAGCATCCTCCTGTTCTCGTCCCCACACCAACTTCACATTCTTGCATGTCAACTTAGTCAAAGGTGAGGCTGTCTTGGAAAAGTCTTGAATGAACCTTCGGTAATAACCCGCCAAACCCAAGAAACTGCGAATCTCAGATGGCGTCTTTGGTGACTTCCATTGCATCACTGCCTCAACCTTTTCCAGGTCCACCATAATTCCTTCGGTGTTCACCACATGACCCAGAAATTGAACTTCGCGTAACCAGAAAGCACACTTAAAGAATTTAACATATAACTTTTCTCTCCGAAGTGTCCTCAACACTTCACGTATGTGATCGGCATGTTCTTCTTTGCTCTTTGAATAAATCAAGATATCATCAATGAACACAATCACTGATTTATCCAACATCGGCCGGCACACTCCATTCATCAAATCCATAAAGGCAGCTGGCGCGTTTGTTAAACCGAATGACATGACGAGAAACTTGTAATGTCCATAACGCGTGCGGAACGCTGTCTTCAGGATATCTTGTTCCTTTACCTTCAACTGATGATAACCCGATCGGAGATCTATTCGGGAAAACCAACTAGCACCTTGAAGCTGATCAAACAGGTCATCAATCCTTGGTAGGGGGTATCTGTTCTTCACTGTCAACTTGTTCAACTCCCGGTAGTCTATACACATTCTCATACTACAGTCTTTCTTCTTTACGAATAATACCGGAGCACCCCAAGGAGAGATACTCGGTCTAATAAACCCTCTATCCATCAGTTCCTATAGCTGCTCCATTAGTTCTTTCATCTCGGTAGGAGCTAACCGATACGGTACCTTGGCAACGGGTTGCGCACCGGGTATCAGATCGATCTGAAATTCTATCTAATGGTTTGGTGGCACACCTGGTAGATCTTCGGGAAACACATCCGGGAAATCACGTACCACTGGCACTTCTGATAATTGTGGTATCGACACGTCCACATCTTTCACGTATACCAAGTAGGCACAGTATCCGCGCCTCATACACTTCTCTTCCACTGCCATCGAAATCACTTTCGGAACCATAGTGACGCGATCACCATAAACTATCACTGAACTCCCATCGGGTGCAACTAACCGAATCATCTTCTTCCGACACACGATGTTTGCCTCATAGGCTGCCAACCAATCCATCCCCAGAACTACATCAAACCTGCCTAGGGGCATCACAAATAGTTTAGCAGAGAACCTATGGCCTTCTAACTCTATGCTACAATCCTCAATCATATCAGAAATTCTGGTAAACTTACCAATAGCAGTTTCTACATCAAAAGGTTCATCGATGCTCCTACTACTAACAGGCAATTTAGCACAGAATGCAACAGATATGAAACTCCTACTAGAACCAGAATCAAATAATAAAGAGGCACAAGTTTGGTTTACTAGAAACACACCTGACACGACGTCGGGGTCTACCCGGGCTTCCTCTCAGGTCATCGTGAAGGCTCTTACGCTTGCTCTTTGCCCTCCTTCTTCTGGCCTCTTCTTCAACCCAGAACTTTCAGCCCTTGGCTTCTTGCAATTCTTGTTCATATGGCCGAAGTCACCACAGTTAAAGCACCATGGGGCTCCACACATCTTTGAAATGTGACCGGGCTTGCCACATTTGTAGCAGACATTCATTCCCAAGCGGCATTCCCCGCTATGTTCCTTCCCACACTTATCACACCGCTTCAACCCCGAGCTTGCAGTAACCACTCGGCAATCATCCGCCCTAGGCCTCTTACTGTTCGGGGTGAAACCACCACGCTCGAATCTCTTCCCATTCTAGTTTCTGTCACCCCTACTAGTCCTCTTCACCTCAACCACAGTTACCTCTCGTTCATCATATAGCCTTCCCGTCAAATCCACTGCCGACCTAAAAGTGCTCGGTCGAGCAGTGATCAAGTGCCTGCGAACGTCAGCCGGCAACCCCTGAATATACCGCTTGATCTTCCTTGAAGCCGGTGTAACTTGTTCGGGCATTAGTTCGCTATCTTGTTGAATTTGGTGGTATATTGCTGGTGGGTCATGGTTCCCACCTCAAGCTGTAGGAACTCTCTCTCTATCTTATCGAGTTCTCGATGAGGACAGAATTCCTCAATCACTAAATTTTGCAGTTCACTCCATCTCATCCTCTCGACAGCCCTGTTGCCCTCGGCTTGGACCAGATTGTCCCACCAACACAGTGCCGAGTCAATGAATGAGTGAGTGGAAAATTTCACCTTCTGATCCTCCCTGCACTCACTAATATCCAACACTGCCTCCATCTCTCTAACCCAGCGGTGGGCAGTAGCAGCATCACCGTTGCCGTCAAAAGTAGGGGGTTTACACCATTGGAATGCCCCGTAGCTGCATCCCCTCATGGTTTCCCGCACCTCTGCATCTTCTTCATCACTGGAGGCTCCCCTTTCAACATTTATCTCCTCCTTATCATCATGATCTCCCTCGTTCTCCCTTCTCCCAGCAGCAGCCCTTCTTTCTTCCTCCTTTTCATTCCTCTCATCCTTCCTTACGACTCGGATCACCTCAGTCACGACAGACAGTAGGATCGTCTGCATGACTTGGTGAACCTCTTCCACCACTGCCTCTTTCACTGAGGCCCTCAAATTGGAACTCTCATCCACTCCCTCCGGGTGATGAAGCTCAGGCTCAGCAGGAGCCGTCTCTGCAGTTCTCGTCTTGTTGACCACCCCGTACACCACCTCTAGAAGCCTTAGATGATCTACCTCCAGCCATCCTCCAACACTATAAGATTGAAACACTCACACGGTCATTCAAGGTAATAGCTCAGTTAATGTTAAGTATAGTAAGTCCCTAATTACAGTGGCCATTTATGATTAGCCACTTACTTTACTCTTCGTTCCCGAGCATTTCCTATACTGACTACATCAGTATTCAAATCTACTACAGCACATAAATCAAATAGCATGCGCACATAATACCGGTTATCATAATGAAAAGAAATACATGATGGCACGTAGCTACTCGGGCTGGCATCCCGCCATTCGGTCCCATTTTTAGTTTAAGTTTAGGTTTTTGAAAATATTTACCCATTTCTCTTAAAATTTGGCTCTGATACCAACTTGTAAGGCCCCGTTCTCGAAGACCTCACATTTGGCTCTTTCTTGCTTATTTATTATTATCTTTCACTGTCGATATGGACAAAAGTGTTATACCCCCCATATAATGCGCATAAACCTGGTACTGGGCCTTGAAGTCTATAAATAGACTCCATTCGTGGTTTACATATGCTGGCACCAGTACCGGGGCAGCAACAGTGGTCCCCTCAATCTTAAAGATTGACCTTGTGTACATCCTTTGGGTTGGCTAAACCGTACACAGTTGAGCTAACGACAACATGGTCGTGCACCTACTGTAAATTTTTACTTGCAAGTCTTTTCATTCTTTATGTTCCACTTTTCGTTAATATTAATCTTTCACTTGATTAATAATAATACTTTATGATCATGGGCAAACCATATAAAGTCACATGTTAATATCATAATAGGCACATATGGACAGCCCATAACATGCATACGATAATCAGGTACAAGCATCAAGTCAACCATGGTCAAACCCTAATTTGATCTTCCAGAATTCCAGAAAATTCCTTAAGTCTTAAAGAAATGCGGGTGAACACTTACAAATACGGATGAATAAAAGTGAATACGGGTGAACACTTGCAAATGCGGATGAACAAAAGTAAATGCGGGTGAACACTTGCAAATGCGGATGAGCAAAATTGAATGCGGGTGAATACTTGGTAATTATTCTGTCTTAAAAGAAATGTTAATGGACACTGTAGCAAATACGCATGTATAAAAAGAAATGCTGATGGATACTTAGGCTGAATTTAGGCTAATACGGGTGAACAACTGTAAATGCGGGCGAACAAAACACTTAGGCGATTATCACAGTGTAAATGCGGATGAACCATCAGACTTGTAAATGAGACTTATGCTATAACCAGTTCTAAAACCACATTTTCATACATTCTTAACATCGATCTATCATGCTAAACCCTTAGGACAAGCTTACAACCTCATAGAATATAGAAGTTCATACACATACATACACAGTTATCATATACAACGGTTGTAAAACATTTTAAATGCATTTTCAGCCCCAAAGAAGTTTAAAAACATAGAATCGGGGTCCTAGAACTCACCTATTGCTGCAAACAAGTGAATCTCCTCCCAACTTGTGTGCACAAGAGTTCAAACACCTAGAACAAGCCAAAACAAACACCCAAACACCAAGAACACATAGAAATAAGTTTCTAAGGTTGAAACCTCAAAGAAACCGAACCAATTAATCACAAAAACCTATTAACCTTGAATATTCTTCTTCTTCTTCATAATTCGACCGAGAGAAAACACAAAACCCAGCTTTCTTTCTTTCTTCTTCGAAAAGCAACAGCAGAAAGAGCATGGGCGACCATCCTCTTTATACACCCACTTTTGACTTTTGTACTATTTTACACTTTTCACCCTTCAACTTTGGCCTTTATAAAAATATTTCGGGTGTTACAAGATGATTCAAGCCCAGACTATCCCTTCTTTTCTTTTGTTAGAGATTCTATTTTTCAGTCTAATAATGATGATCAGTCTCATCAAAATAATGATAATTTTGTTTCACAAAACCTAGATGTGTCACAACCAATTCCTAATGATGGTACTGAAATTGTACAACCTGAGTCTGGAACGTCATCTATTTCTGGCGATGTAGTTGATTCCGGTAATCTTGATTACTTTATCAACTCATCGACTCAAGTTTCCAATTTCAATCCTCATTCTTCAAGCCTATTGCATCAGCTTTCCAACTTGAATCAAACCAATCTAGATGTTCATGTTTAAGGAGATGAGATTCCGACATCTCTTATTCACAAGAACCATCCAACATCTTAGATTATTGGTCCTTTGAGTGAGAGAACGACGAGAAGTAAATCAGAACATGCAAACGTCTGCTTATACTCTTGCTTTCTTTCTCAAATTGTTCCTAAAAATGTTACCGAAACGTTAAAGGACAATGGTTGGATCGAGGCTATGCAAGAAGAATTATTACAGTTCCGCAAACAAGAAGTGTGGAATCTGGTGGATTTACCTGAAGGAGAAAATGCTATTGGCACAAAATGGTTATTCAGAAATAAAACTAATGATCGAGGAATTATTATCCGAAATAAAGCGAGATTAGTTGCACAAGGATACACTCAAGAAGAAGGTATTGATTATGATGAAGTATTTACTCCAGTTGCAAGACTTGAATCTATTCGTGTCTTCCTGGCTTATGCCTCATTCATGAAATTTAAAGTGTATCAAATGGACGTAAAGGGTGCATTTTTGTATGGTTCTATCACCGATGATGTGTACATGAAGCAACCTTCAGGTTTTGAAGATGCTACATATCCACATCGTGTGTACAAGTTGAGCAAAGCTTTATATGGACTACATCAAGCCCCTGGAATCTGGTATGAGACATTGTCGCAACACTTAATCCAACATGGATACACGCGAGGGAAAATCGATCCGACTCTGTTTATCAGGAAAGAAGCTGATGATCTCTTATATGTACAAGTGTATGTTGATGATATCATATTTGGTTCTACAAGTCCAAAAATGTGTGCAATGAATTCGAAGAAATCATGAAATCTCGATTTCAGATGAGTTCTATGCGAGAGATAAATTTCTTTCTTGGACTTCAAGTTAAGCAATCTGCAGATGGTAATTTTATCAACCATGAGAAGTTCGTCGACAAACTCTTGAAGAAATTTATGCTGCAAGATTATCAGTCAATTAGAACTCCAACTGATGTGAACACCAAGATTGAGCCTGATCCGAAAGGAAAATCAGTAGATCAAACATTATACAGATTGATGATTGGTTCTTTAATGTATCTCACTGCATCTAGACCAGAAATTATGTATGCCGTTTGTGTCTGTGCAAGGTATCAATCAGACCCGAAAGAATCCCATTTAATTACTATCAAAAGAATATTCAGGTATCTCAAAGGTAAACCAGCTATAAGGCTATGGTATCCTTACGAAGGTAACTTCGAGTTACATGGATATACTAATAGTGATTATGGCGGATGTTGTCAAGATAGAAAATCAACAACGGGTGGGTGTCAATTTCTTGGACCCAGATTAGTCTCGTGGCAATGCAAGAAACAAACAAATGTCTCTGTTTCTACTGCAGAAGCTGAGTACATTGCTGCTTCAGCAGGATGTTCTTCATCCTCTGGTTACAAAATCAACTGCTGGATTACGGGTTCAACTTTCTTAAAACACCTATTTACATTGATAACACAACTGCTATGTTCATTACAGCTAATCATGTTCGACATTCTAAAACAAAACATATCGAAATTCGATATCATTTTCTCAGAGATAACTCTGAAAAAGGTTTAATCATTCTTATTCAAATTGCTACTGAAAAACAATTGTCTGACCTTTTTACTAAAGCCTTCTTACCAGGACGGTTTGAGTATTTGGTTGAGTCAATTGGTCTTATTAATCACACTTAAAATTGGTTTTTTAAGAATTTTAGTAAATTGAGTCTAAATATGATCAGAACCCTCCCTTATATGAATAGGACATAGTCAGAGAACTTGTCAAAGTTAATTGCCTGAATTTATTTTTGTGTGTGCATGTTTTTTTTAACAAGATGCCAATGTGCACAAACACCAAATGAGATCTGGTTATAGTATATGTTAGGTTAAAAAGTTGAGAATAGTGTCTTCTTGCATATCTTTATGAGAATTAACATCTCTAAGTCTAAGTGTGACAGCATAATGTCATATCTAACTATACCTTAAACAATCCAAGAATTGAAAAAGTAAGTGTGCTGAATACCTTGCCAAAAGCACTCATTTTCTGTCCTTAGATTTAGTGTCTCCTTTGCTACAGAAATGCTGACCTGGAACACACTTAATCAGGATTTAATCATTGTCTGTGACTATCCATCATTTTGTTATTTTAATGTGCTGATCTTATCTAATATGATCTCACTGCAGACATTGATTCATTGTGAATATTAGGATTTTATTCTACTTTCATTTTGATTTTTTGCATGTTTTCTGTGTGCAGGCAATTAACAATGATTTGTGTGATCCTCATGTGACAAATTCAAGAAACTTCTAAATTTTATTAAACTTAAAAGTTTAGGGGGAGTAAAAAGAGTTAAAACAGTATCTAAGAAAACTGATTGACAAATTTCAAGATATGAAAAATCATGAAAAATCAAAATCTAATGTTTTGGATGGAAAGGATGATGCTACATATGTTCAAGCATGTGTGTGTAACAAAATGTAAAATGAACCTGAAAAACATTTTAAATGAAAAAGCTTCTTGCAAAAGTTAAATGAGAGTTTTTTGTTAAAAATTAGAGACTAAAATAACGGGAAATTATTTTGAAAAATTAAAACAAAAATAAAAAGGTCAAAAAAAAATAAATAAATAAAAATTTAAAATTTCAAAATAAAAATAAAAATTTAAAAAGTCAAATGTTCAAAATTGAGGGTATATTGTGAAAATTTTGGGTGAAAGTCAAAATTTGACTAATTAAAGTCAAAATTTGATTAACTGTTTTAATATTAGTATGTGAACAGTGCTAATATGTCTAAACAGTGTACAGGTGGAAGATCTGAAAATTACAAGTGTTGGACACATGAAAGTCATCTCATGCGCCTAAACAGTGTTCATAAGTCCAGGATTAGGAGCATAATGATTTTTCAAGATTTGTACAAGTGTTAGACGTTTCAGACAACCTCATGCGTCTAAACAGTTGTCATGCGTCTAAACAGTTGTCTTGAGTCTGAGAATGTGGTCAAGTGTTGGGCGTTTTATCCTTCCCATACGCCTAAACAGTTCCCATGCTTCCAAGTGTAAACAAGTGGCAAGTATTGGGCGTTTCAGCTAAGCTCATGTGCCTAAACAGTGCTAAAGCTCTTACACAGTGCTTATGCGTCTGAACAGTGCTCATGCGCCTAAGCTCATGCGCACAAACAGTGCTCATGCGCCTAAATACTTTGTGAAAATCATCTTCATGCGCACAAACAGTGTTCATGCGCCTGACCTCATGCGCATAAACAGTGCTCATGCGCCTAAAATTTTTCACTTTGTATATAAACAACACTTTGTGTTTTCAGATTTCATTTTCAAAATCTCCCCTGAACACAGAACTCTCAAAACCCAGTCTCTCGATATACCACTGCTTCTCTTCGATTGATTTTTGATCTTGTTTTGCATTCTATAGTGATATTATCAGAGTTTAAATGTAAGTTGATGATTAAAATCATAGAAATTTTAGTTTAACAGTTTGAATTGAGTTGGGCGTTTTGATCCTATTCAGGCGTTCGAAACCCTAACTTGTGTAAATTTGTAAAATGTCAAATTGAAATGATAATATAAACTGAAATTGAAGTTAGAATGATGATATACACATGATTTCGATTAGAATGTTGCATTCAAATCGCTTGTTCATCAAAGTTGATTATGTGATGAATCTTCATCGACTGAGGAAGAAGATGAACAGTCATTCAATTTTTTTTAATAATAATAAAAAAAATTAAAAATTCACATTTAAATTTGTTTTAAAATAAAAATTAAGAATTAAATTGTGTTAATCATAATGAATCTAAACTTGAAAGAATTTCTGATTTTGAACAGAATTCAATTCTTAGAAATTTCAAGTGCAAGTTGGTAAAAAAAAATGGTTAAAATACACAAATTCTTAAAAAGTCAATAAAATTCAAATTGTGTTAATTTTTAACATTCAAAAGCCTAAATTTCTTGTTCATTTTGCAGATGGCTGATTTAAAGTTTGAGCCGAAGCACAACGTTGCTGCGCTATTAAACGAGGATATTCATGATGCTGCAAGATACGAAAATATGACCAGATTTCTGTTACGGACGAAGTATGTATATGCCATGTGCTTCCAACCTATTCTATGCACGTCTGATTAAGAAGTTCTGGAGCACGACATATGTTGATGTTGATGATAATGGAACTAAAGTGGTCCGAGGCTTTATAACAAATTTTAGAATGATTGAAGACTCTGAAGACTCAATTAGACAAGCCTTGAGATTAGGACCAAATGATCCAGAAGATTTATCCAAGCTAACGTTTGATGAATGTAGACAAACATTCATGGAAATGGGACATCCTGACCATTTTCCTAAGAAACAATTCTTTCGTGCTCGCGTGTGTAATCATTAGAAGCTCATATGCTACATTTTCCAACACTGCATGTCAAAATGAAGTGCAGGATGGAATTCTTTTCCTGTTGACATTGCATCACCCATTGTAGCACTGACTACAAATAGACGATTCAATGTGTCAAAGTGGATTCTAAATGGTTTTATCTTTAATCTTGAAAAGGGAATTAGGAACAAGTATCTCATGTATCCTAGATTTCTTCAGATGATCATAAATGAAGAGTATCCAGACATACGTGTGTATGGTATGAGTGGTGAAACTATGATGCTAGAGCATATGTCTGATGTATCATATAAGAGAATGGCAATGGTTACTGGAGCTCAGAATGTTCCTTTATTTGATTATATTCTCAATGTTGCTAATGATGAAGTGGATATCACTTTAGATCATTATCATTTAACTGAGGATGAATTTATTGATCCAGCTGATTTGATTGAGGAAGTACCAGTTGAAGAGGATGAAGAAGATGATGATGATAATGAAAACATTGATGATGAAGAAGATAGTTCTAGCTTATCTGATTCTGATGATGATGATGGTGGTGGTGGTCATGATGGTGATGGAATGGGAATAGATCATGATGTTGTTATACAAGAAGCTGAGCAAATTATTAGAGAAGATCATGAAGATATACATGATGATGTAGATGAATCTGAGCAAGTTACTGAAGAAGTGAATGAAAAAATGGATGAAGATGTACAAGAAATTGACCAAGCTACTGAAGAAATTCATGATGAGGATACTGAAGAAATTAATCAAGGTGAAGAAATTGCAAGTATGATTGAAGAAATGGTAGAGCATAATGATCAGGTTATATTAACTGAAGAAGAAAATTTACAAAAGAAGATTGATGAATTAAATGAAGGAAAGTTGAATCAATTAAAGATATTTGAAGAGTTGAAAGCTATTAATGAAAGTTTAATTGAAGAAATGAAAGAGAAAGACAAGTTAATTAATGAGTTGAGAAAAAGTCGAGATGAAAATATGAAGACTTTTGAGGTAATGATGATAGATTTTGATTCAATGGAAGAAAGATTAAAGAAAGTAAATGAAGAAAATGAAGCATTGAAAGAAGAACTAGAAAAGTTGAAAGAAAAACAAAAGTCTCCATCTTCTAAAGTGATGATTATTTCTGAAGTTACTTCGATTGATGTTGAAAGAATACCTGTTTTAGATAAAGGAAAGAGGAAAATAGATGATATTGACGTTTCAGTTTTACCTGAATCATCATCTAAGATTCAAAAGGTGAATGTTGAGGAAAAAGAATCTAATGTTCAAGAGATTATCGGAGCTTTAGATGATATAGAAGCTGAATTTGATGATGAATGGTATAATGATGTTCTAGATGATGAAGATCTGGTTGAAGCCAATGTAGACGAATATTATTCACCAATTGATATAAGTCATGATGTTGTACCTGTTGATATTGAAGAGAAATACAATTATTTGGTGAAAATGAAATACAATAGAGTGTTTCTTGATGGTTTGACTGTTTCTCAAATTCATGAAGAATATCAAAAATGTGTTACAGTTGAATCCGTTGCTCCTGTTGATCCAAACGAAATTGTAGTTGAACATGGAGAATGGAACAAATTACAAGAAAGCATTAACATTGAAGAACTGTCTACATCTGAGTTGCATCATCCTAACCCTGATGATATGAGCATTACTGCACTCAGAATGTGGTTACAGTCACGTAATTATCCATGAAAGAAATTGAACAGATTGCAAGGTGAATCATTAAGGAACTTAGTAAGAAGTTTTCAAGAAACTGAAAGACAAACAAACAAGATGATAGTGCTTGATATGGATAATCCTCAATACCTAGAAATTACAAAGAGAACAAAGATTTTGAAGCCTCAGAAGATTAAATCTATGGCTATGACAAGTTCAGCTCATGAACAAAGAAAAGAACTGATGAAAATGTTTTCTGACACTGAAAAGAAAACATATCAGATCTCTTTGGAATAGAAACAACTGTGGAACAAGGCACGTTCAGTAGGAGATCTAGTACGTAATGTATTTCAGAAAGGACAATCAATCTCTAAGTTGTTGAATGCTATGATTGTTCCAGACACAACAAAAGAAGTCAAGATTGTTGCATGGAAGTATGATGAAGTTTTTGATGCCTTCTTAATCAAAAGAGTGAATGCAATATATGACGTGTATCATTTCTTTTCTAGTATCATATCTCTTCCCGTGCAAGACTTAAAAGAGTTGAATAAACTTCCGTTGATAAATCATACAAAAGCTAAAAGAGGTGAAATGTTTGTAGAGTTGCTCAACAGAGGAATTAATAGAATGCCTTCCTTCTTGAAAACAAGTTGTGATCAAGAAGATAAGCAGTATTTTCAAACTTTAAAGAAGAAGAGAAAAGGAGTTGATAAAGATGTTGGTGAAGAAAAGTTTTTGGATGCTTTCAGTGATGAGTATTTTGAGAAAGTCACAAATCCTGGATTGAAAGTGATGACAATCAAAACCGATTCAAAGATGGTTTTATAATTCTGAATCGTATGAATTGAAGTTGGTCAGAAATGTGGATGACTGGGATAATGATATGATTACTTTATTCGGTGTTTTTGAGCTGAAATTACTACATCCTAGTTATATTTCTTTTTTATCAATTCAAAAGTTTGAGAAAGTGAGTCCAGAAACTGCTGAGAATGACAAAAAATACTTTGTGTCGATCATTAAAGTGATGAATGCAGCAATGGAGAGGATATCATTAAGGAAAGCATTGGCTTATTCTAACATAGTGAAACAAGACATAAAGGACATTGAATTCATGAGAATTTCAAGCAAAGGGGTATTGGAGATTTATTGCAAAGACAATTCTAAACCTATATAATGTTATGCAAATATTGATATTGCAGGTCTTTCTAAGCAAACTTTGGAATTAATGAACTCCATGGAAATCAAAACAAATGAAGCTAAGCCTGAACAAGGGATTTTAGCAGAAAAATTCAAAGCAACTATTGCCAAAGTTCTAGGGGAATAAGAGCTATATAAGGAAAAGTCAGTTTTGAAGATAAAAGAAGAACCAGAAGACTTCTTTGCCTGTGAAGACTGAAGATCAAAGCTGGAGATTGAAGATTGAAGATAAAGAAGAAAGAAGACTGAAGAAAGAAGACAAAGATTAAAGACTGAAGATTTTGAAGACCGAAGACATGTAAATCTTAGGGGGAGTATTGTAGATGCTTCTTTAAAGATTAACATTCGTCTGTGTGTGTCTTTTACATTTTTGTCATAGTATAGGGACTTTTATGTAAATATTGTTCCTTGTTTATTGATTGTATAAATAGCATAGATAAAGTATAGATAGATGATAATAACGAATTGTAACTGTTTTCTTTCTACACTTGTATTCTCTATGCATTCTATCAATGAAACTATGAATTTTTGTGATATTTTTGCTTAGATTTGATTACTTGTGTTTGTTTTGATTGAATTATATTACGAAATCATCACAGATCGATCCATTTTGAACTCATCAGTCTTCTTTCTTCAGTCTTCTTTCTTCAGTTTAGGAACTCTGTTCTCTGAGTCTTCTGATTTCACCATTTTTAATTTTGTATTTTAGAAAAAGATTTGTTTTTGTTGTTTTTAAGTTTTTGAATTAAAACAATAAATTGAAAATATTTTTGGATTTTTTTTTAATTTTGAAAATTTTCTGAAAAATTCCTAAGTGTTGATGTTGATGCGCCTAAACAGTGATGAAGCGCCCAAACAGTTGACTTAGAAACGCCTAAGAGAATGCCTTAGAATAATTCTCAAAAACGCCCAATCAGAAATGCGCCTGAACAGTTGTGAAACGCCCTGATTAAAAGCGCCTCAACAGTTGTAATGCGCCTAGTCCACTGGTAGTACGGCCCAACAGTGGTAAAACGCCTTATCCAAAAACGCCTTAACAGTTGTGAAACTCCTGAACAGTTGTCAAGCGCCCAAACACTTGGACAATTTTCAGTAGTGTTTTGACCTAATGCGCCTACTTCAATAGATTCAACGAACTCAGATCTTCTGAAATCCTTCAAAACTTGATGAATTGACCTAAAATCCTTCAATTAGGTAGGAATTCGATCAATTATCAGTCCTATACTTCAATTTCATCAATTAACAACAACAAATAGATCTTTGGCTTGAAAATAAGTTCGACTAATGAAGAACAAGTTCTAACACCGATTTGAACAATTCACTGAATTTGAACGAATTGAGCTACAAATTGTGATTCAATTCATGTTTCTGATGATGAAACACAACTGAAATCAACAATTATTTGATTGAATTGCTTATCAATCAGGGATTCAAGTGATTCAAAAGTTCGACAGTTTGAAGAACTCAAATCACTGAACCAACAGCTCTGATACCATTTGATGAGTTCAAAATGGATCGATCTGTGATGATATCGTAATACAATTCAATCAAAACAAACACAAGTAATCAAATCTAAGCAAAAATATTACAAAAATTCATAGTTTCATTGATAGAATGCATAGAGAATACGAGTGTAGAAAGAAAACAGTTACAATTCGTTATTATCATCTATCTATACTTTATCTATACTATTTATACTATCAATAAACACGGAACAATATTTACATAAAAGTCCCTATACTATGACAAAAATGTAAAAGAGAAACAAAGACGAATGTTAATCTTTAAAGAAGCATCTACAAAGACAAAGATTAAAGACTGAAGATTTTGAAGACCTAAGACATGTAAATCTTAGGGGGGTATTTTAGATGCTTCGTTAAAGATTAACATTCATCTTTGTGTGTCTTTTACATTTTTGTCATAGTATAGGGACTTTTATGCAAATATTGTTCCTTGTTTATTGATAGTATAAATAGCATAGATAAAGTATAGATAGATCATAATAACGAATTGTAACTGTTTTCTTTCTACACTTGTATTCTCTATGCATTCTATCAATGAAACTATGAATTTTTGTGATATTTTTGCTTAGATTTGATTACTTGTGTTTGTTTTGATTGAATTGTATTACAATATCATCACAGATCGATCCATTTTGAACTCATCAAGATTTTACACTTAGCATTTTCTTGAGTGTGTAAAACTTCCGAAGCTAGTTCACCTTTGTTCCAAAGTGCATGTTGGATGACTTGGTTGTTTTGGTATCTTTTGGTTGCATCAGCCTCTTAACTTCAGAGGTTCCTACAAACTCCCCCTATGCTGATGCTACCAAAACAGAGAAGTTCTTCAGACTGGGATAGTCCACATGAGGATCTTTAGAATTCCTTTCTTCATCAGTAGATCTAGATTCTTCAGACTCATGAAGTACCTTCTCATGTCATAGAGATCATGCAAAGGGAGTTCAAGCATGTCACTTGTGAAGTAGACATGTTGTTCTCCCTGATCTCTATTGACATACCATCTGTCTGGATCTTCAGCAAAAGTCCAGGACAGAATTTGTCTTCCAACAGAGAGAGGCTCTACTATGATAGGAGTTGGTTGAGAGTCCTCTTCATGCACTTCCTCAGGATGTTCTAACTCATCCTGAGGTTGGGAGGAGGATGCCTTTCTTTTTTTCTTCTTTCAAGATGATCTTCTTTTGGCCATCCTCTTTTTCCTCCCTGATGATTTTAACTGAGAGGGTTGGTCTTCAGTACCAGGTTCTTCAGTGGATTCCCTCTCAGTTGGGATCTCCTATCTCCTAGTTTCAGAAGGAGAGGGAGGAGAACCCTGATATGGGTTAGAAGATGAAGTTGGCTGTTGTGCAGCTTCAGGTGCAGGTGGTGTTGTCTCTATAGGTTCCACCTTTACCTCAACTTCAGGTTGAGCTTGACTTGATGATGAATGAAGTTCCGCAAGCTCTCCCCTTTTTATCTTCTGCTTGATCACCCTTATGTGCTCATCCATTGTGGATAGAGACATGGGACCAAGCCTCCTTTTGGAGAACCCATACAGCTTCAAGAAGCTCATCATCCTCTGCCTATCTGTAGACTTTTTCTGACTTTTCTGGATGATGGCTCTTGATTTTGCAGCTTCTTCCCTTTGCCTCTTCTTTGCAGCTTGCCTTTCTTTCTTGGCTTACTCTTCTAGCTGCTTATTGTATTCAAATAATATGTAATCATAAGGCAAGGGAAGGAGTGCAGGTGCCTGATAGAGACCTGTGGCACTTAGGTAGTTGATCATTTTTAATCTTTCTTCTTCATCAACTACCTGAGGTTGTTCAGCAGCCACAGATTCTGACTCAGGACTTTCTTGAACTGGGGAGAGGATAAGAATGTTCTTGTAAACCCTTTTTCTCCTCATTTCTTCCTTGTGTTTGAGGGTCAAGGCTGCATCCTCTGCTTCTTTCCTCTCCTTTGACAATTCAATGTCAGCAAGTTCATTTAATTCCTCTAAGGGGAGAGAGATGAGTTCATCTATGTTGTAGTTCTTGGTCCCCAGATAGTTGAGCCTGGCTGCCCTTAATTCATCTTCTTGAGTGTTTGGTATAGGGGCAGTCAGAATTGCAGCTTGCATGAATCCTGGGGAACCACTTGAACTCTCTCCCCTCAGCTTCCTCTTCCTCTCTCTCTTTTCTTCTTCAATCTCTTCAGGAGTCATCTTCTTTTTGCCTTTGTTAATTGTAGATCTTGATGACTCAGTCTAAGGAGAGCTTTGGCCTTCATTGCTTGATTCATCAGTTAAGCTCTGGCCAGAGAGAGGTTGTGAAGCACCATCACCAGCTGGTGCCTCATTGAGGGTATGGGGTGCTGGAGGAGATCTTGTCTCAAGGTTCACAGTCTCAGCCTCTGGGCCTTCAGTCAAGGCTTTCCCTTTGAAGCTAATCTTGGGGTCTACCTCAACATCCAGTTGACCAAAGGCTTCAACTGCTAGCCTCTGTCTATATAATGCAGTTCTCCTTTTGAATTCTGCCAGCACCCAGTCTTGAATTTGATTGGCTAATCTGACAGCTTGTCTGTTATTGCTTGGGTTGACAAGTGTCAGATCTACCAAGTTTATACTCTCATAGAAACTCAGGGTGGAGATGTTAAGAATTTTTTGTTGACCCTTAGCTCTAGAGATCACAAGAGCTTTCCTATCATTGTCATACCCCTAACCCCAGATTCGGTTCTCAGATGGGGCAGACATTGCTCTTGGTACTCCCTCCTCAAACAGTTGTTGAATAAGCAGTTCCAGATCACTGTCTAGAAGAGGTTGCTGAGCAGGACAACTGCAAGATAGGATGGTGAGTCCTATATGTCCATACTTGAGAAAGAACTCCCAGGTTCTGTGGTTGTTAGAACTTCCTCCCCCTTTTTGGTAGCATCACCCTCATGCATAGGTGAGATGGGGAAGTGATCCATAACATCCACAGGTTCTTGTGGACCTGGATGAGTTTGTCCTATAGGTCTCTCAGCTAACTGGCCCTTGAGATCGGTGATCTCAAGTTGCTGGTCATGGACCCTCCTTTGCAAGATAGTCACTTGTGATTCAAGGTGAGCTATCTGTGAAACCAGTTGGGTGCAGATGTCTTCTAGTTGGTGCACCCTGAATTTCAGACTCCCCTCATCTTCAGTTGAAGAATCATTGGGGGATGAAGGAGGTGAACCGAGGTCTGCTCCTTCACCACCATCATGGGGTTCTTGGCTGCTGGATTTCCCCTACCCAATGACAGTGTCAAGAGGCTGGGTTACCGTGGTTAAGGTCTTAAGGATGTAATCACTGGCAACAGTGAGAGCCTCTTCCACATGGATCTCTTGGACAATCACAGGAAGATCCACCTCAGTTTGGGGTGTCTGGTGTGGGCTAGACATGGTTGAAGCAGGAGTACTCATCTCCCCTTGAGTATGGGTAGAGAGGGGAGAGTCATGATACTCACTAAAACCTAAATCTTCATCAGAATAGAAGTCAAGGCTGGGAATGGCTTGGTTAAGATCAAGAGGCTGGGGATGGTAGCTTTCCCCTAAAGGTTGATCACTAGAGTGTTGAGACTCAGAGTGATGGCTTAAGGCTGTTTATGGAGTGATGAGCTCATCAGGCTGAGCATGAGGAACCTCAGCACTGATTGTTTGAAAAATGGCAGTGGTTTGCTCCTCAGGAGATATGGGAGCTCGAGTGTCCACTTCCTCCTATGTGAGTTGTGATATGGGGTACTGCACATGCTCAATAGAAAGTGCAGGGGTTCGTTTGGATTTTCTAGTGTAGGTGAGGGTAATTGTTGGCCTTGATGGTGGTTGAGAAGTAGAGGGTGTTGGTTCATCACTAGATGGTGCAGCTAGGATGTCACCCTGAGCAATGAGCTCAAACATTTTTGAGACAATTGCTGTTTCTACCCCAGAGAACCCAACAGTTGGCTTTTTTAATATCTTGAAAATGCCGGGCCTCATGTGTGCAAGTTTAAGAACATTACATGTTCCCTTCAACTGTGGTCCCAATTCATAGTTGAGAATGTGTTGAACATACCGGGGGAACATGTAATATTCTAAGAAATCCAAATTCGCTAGTAAATTTGTAAATACAAACTTAGAGTACCTGAATTTGACCCCTTGAACCATCCTATGGACAATGAAGGAGAGGTCTTCTGGAATTTGGTCCCATCCTCCATGTTTGTTGGATAAGCTGTGAATGATGACATGGAGGAGGTATTTCCATTGGAATGAGACCTTCCCCTTCCTGAAGGTCTAGACTGAGAAGTCACCTTCATATCCCATCTGCTCAAAGGATTGGTTAACAACAGTTTTTAGGAAAGACAGTTCACATGCTTCATCATCCAGCTGAAGATGGGTGTTGATAATGGTTGGAGTGATGAAAACCGTCCTCCCCTGCACTATGGCAGACAGTGCCTTCTCCCGGTCCATGGTGACCTCTTGACAGGTCCGCCAGAACTCAAGCAACTGGCCCTCATAAAGAGGAGGATCGATTGTAAGGGAGGTGAAGTAGTGAGACAAAGAAAGATACCTACACAAGTCTGTGAAGCTTGGATCCTTCTTAGAGTTTAACAGAGCAACCTGATTGTGTTACCTGTGTAGGTGCATAGTGAAATCAGGGTCATTACGACGATCAAGATTGGCCATTTGAAGAAGCTTGGTAGTGAAGGAAAGAAGAAGAAGATGAAATTTGGGGGTAATTTTAGGTTAAGGAACAATGAGTGAGGTGAGATGAAATAGAACCGTTTGGAAAGATATACTCTGGATTTGAGACAAAGTTATGACAAAAAGATAAACTTCCGAAAAAGGCGCCCAAAAAGTTAGTTTTCTTGGAAGTAGAAAAAGCTTCCGAAGACAATTTTGGTTTTGTAAGCTACGCAATCAAAGCTTCCGAAAGCAATTTCGCTTCGAAAGTTATTTCAAAGAGTTTTGAAAATTTTGGCTTCGGAAGAAATAAATGAGTCTTCCGAGACTAAATTGCTTTCGGAAGAAATTTGTTCCTAAAAAGCATTCAAGTACTTATACCAAAATTTAAGCTTTGGAAGATACTTTGAGAATTTCTTCCGAAGGTAAATCTCAGATAAGCTGCTTAAACGATTTAGACATAAATTTCTTCCAAAGGCAACTTTTGCTTCTTCCGAAGGTAAATTTTCATCATTCTAAGAAATACCATTCTAAAAGTTTGTTTTTCTTCCAAAGAGAACTGGGCTTAGGACACACAGTTTTAAGAAATAATATTGATTAAGTTATTAAAAAAATTTATTCAAAGTTAATCATCCCAATAGCTGATACAAGATATTTAAATCTCTATTCATCAAAAGCTTTTGTGAACAAATTGGCATATTGTTCATTTGAGTTAACTTTGACTAGTTTTATCAATCCCTTTTCAAAATTATCCCTAATCAGATGATACCTGATATTGATGTGTTTGGTCTTTGAATGCTACACAGGATTCTCTGTAATAGAGATGGCGCTGTTGTTGTCTATGTGGATGGGAGTCTCTTTGAAATTGAACCCATAGGCTAGCATCTGATTCTAAATCCAAAGCACTTGAGCACAGCAGCTGGCAGCAGCAATGTATTCAGCTTCAGTAGTTGATGCAGACACACAGGATTGCTTCTTGCATTGCCAAGAGACTATCCTTCCACCCAGGAACTGACACCCCCCAGATGTGGACTTTGCAGTCATGTTGCAGCCACCATAATCACTATCTGTATAGGCGTACAGATTGAAGTCTGAATTCTTTGGATACCAAAGGCCTAGATTTGGAGCACCTTTGAGATATCTAAGGATCCTTTTGATAGTGATTAGGTGTGACATCTTAGGGTTGGCTTGATATCTTGCACATATGCATGTGGCAAACATGATATCAGGCCTGCTAGCAGTAAGATACATAAGTGACCCAATCATAGCCCTATAAAGATGTTCATCAACACACTCCCCTTCAAGATCACGACCAAGGGAGTGGTTTCTGGCTATGGGTGTCTTTGCAACCTTACAGTCAGTCATCTTGAATCTTGTAAGTATGTCCTGTACATACTTTGACTGACTGATGAAAATGCCATCTTCAACCTGCTTCACCTGAATTCCTAGAAAGAAATTGAGTTCCCCCATGGCACTTATTTCAAATCTATTCTTCATCAACATCTCTAAGTCTTTGCAGAGCTTTGGATTAGTTGAACCAAAGATGATGTCATCCACATATATCTAAACTAGCAATGTGTCATTTCCTATTTCTTTGATGAAGAGAGTCCCATCAATAGTACCTCTTCTGTATCCATATTGATAGAGGTATGTTGATAGTGTCTAATACCACTTTCTTGGAGCTTGATGCAGTCCATAAAGGGCTTTATCAAGCTTGCAGACATAATCAGGATGATCTGGGTCTGCAAAGCCAGGTGGTTGTTTAATATAAACTTCTTCATCAATCACCCCATAGAAAAAAAGCGCACTTCACATCAAGCTTGTAGACCTTGAAATCCTTGGATGCAACATAAGCCAGAAATATTCTTACAGCTTCAAGTCTTCCAACTAGAGCGAAGACATCAGTGTAATCAATTCTTTCTTTTTGAGTGTATCCTTGGACAACCAGTCTAGCCTTGTTCTTGATGATGATCCCTCTATCATCTTTCTTGTTCCTGAATACCCATTTGGTTCCTATGACACTCTTCCCTTGAGGAAGAGGACATAAGTTCCAAACCATCTGTCTTCTGATTTGAAGCAGCTCATCTTGCATAGCTTCAATCTAGCTTCCATCCTTCAAAGCCTCATCAACCTTCTTTGGCTCTATCTGGGATAAGAAATAAGAATGTAGACAAACATGGCTATCATGAGCTTGTCCTTTTGTTCTTACCCCTGAGTCAACATTTCCAATGATGTTTGTGGTGGGATGTGACTTGTGGATCCAAAGTTGAGGGATCACAACAAGTTGGTTAGACAGATCTAAATTTGAGAAATTCTGATTTGGCAATGAGGTGTCTCCCACCACGTCAGCACACTTATCAAGAGAGACTTGATCCAATGAGTGTGTAACATCATTCATGTTGTCTTCAATGGAGTGGTTTTCAGCATCAAGAAATTCTTGATCACTATCACCACCTCCAGTTCCTCCTCCTGCATTTGAAGTTCCTTCTCCTGAATTCTGAGCCTCTGAGCTAGAATTTGAAGGCAATTCATTTGAATCGGCAGTATTTGTCATGCTTGTGCTGATGGGAGCTTCAGTTGCAGGGTTAGTCACCACAGGAGCTGAAGTAGTCTTCTTGTTTGGTCTTCTCAGCTCAAATCTTGGATCAGGATCTTCTTTTGACCTGTTATCTGTAGATCCTGAAACATTCTCACAAGATTTGTTAAAACAGTTGGTAACTAAGTCAAGATCAAACAGCCAATCCGGACCAGAACCTTTTACACAGGGTGTGTGTTCATTGAAAGTCACATTGGCTGACTCCTTAATGATTCTAGTTCTGAGATTGTATATTCTATAAGCCTTAGCTTGAAAAGAGTACCCAACAAAGTGTCCATCATCTGATTTCTCAGCAAACTTGTCTATTTGATCATTGGTATTCAAGATGGTGCAGGGACATCCAAATGTTCTGAGAAAACCAATGAATGGTCTTCTTTTGTGCCACAGTTCATAAGGAGTCTTACCATATGTCTTAACTACCAAAACTCTGTTTTGCACATAGCAGGCTGTGTTGACAGCCTCTGCCCAGAAGGTGATGGGCAGCTTAGAGTCAAACAACATGGTTCTTGCAGCTTCAATAAGTGTCATGTTTCTCCTCTCAGCAACACCATTTTGCTGAGGAGTCCTGGGAGCACTGTATTGTCTTGAAATACCCTTTCCATCACAAAATGTATCAAGGATTTGGTTTTTGAATTCGGTTCCTTGATCACATCTTATGAATTTGACCTTGTGATCGGATTGATTCTCAATTTTCAGAATGAAATTCTTTAAGATTTCAGGAGTTTCATCCTTAGTTCTAAGGAAAAACACCCAAGTAAATCTTGTGAAGTCATCTGTGATCACCAAACAGTATGAGGTTCTTCCTAAACTCATTACACTGGTGGGGCCAAACAGATCCATATGTAACAAGTGTAGGGGAGTAGTGATAGAGTTCATTTCCTTTGGCTTGTGAGACACTTTGTGTTGCTTCCCCTTCAGGCATGCAAACAGTGGTCATCACTTGTAAACTCTTTCTTTGGCGTTCCAGTTACCAAATCATTCTTAATCAGCTTATTCATGTTTTTAAAGTTTACTTGGCACATTCTTTTATGCCAAAGGAAAGACTTATCACTATTTGCTTTAGATAGAAAGCAAGAAATCTCTCCAGAGGGAGATGTTTCCTGCAAGTCCATCTTATACATGTTCCCTTTCCTGGGGGCTCTGAGCAAAATATGCTCTTAAGGAATGTCAACCCCAGGCTCGAGAACAATGCACTCATGCTCAGTAAAGAGCATGTGATGTTTTTGGTCACAAAATTGGGACATACTCAAAAGATTGTATCCAAGCTCCTTGACAAAGTTTACCTTCTCAATGCTGAGCTTACCATTTGAGACCATGCCCCTACCAGTAATGTGACCTCCTGCATCTCCTCCAAAAGAAACTGGTCCTCCATCAATTCTTTCAAAGTTTTGAAGTAGGGACTCATTCTTGTCATGTGCCTGGAGCAGCCACTATCAATGATCCACACATTTCTGTTTGCCTTTGGCTGTTCCTGCACAAAAGAGATGATTTAGTTACATTTGGAAACCCAAGCCTTATTGGTCTTAGGCTTATAAAGTTTAGATGAAGGCAATGAAACAGTAAGTGATCCTATGTTCAGGCTTTAAGGATCATTTGCTATTGCTGAAGATGAGCTTTCAGTCTCAAGTTCTTCCTTCATCTTCCACACCATCTTTGGAAGATTGGGCTTGACCTTCACTACTTCAAAAGCTTTTGTAGCTTCGGAAGCTTTGGAGACGGATCCTTCAGAAGCACTTTCTTTTACTGCAGCAAGCTTCAGTGCTTCGGAAGCATTTCTTTCTTCCGAGACCATCTTTTCTTCCGAAGGCAATTTCCTACTTGCCTTCTTCTTCATTTTGGAGCTTCCGAAGGAAACAGATTTTCCTTCCGAAGCTGTTTGTTTCTTCTTCTTCTCAGAAGTTTTCTTCTTGATTATGTGGATAGTACTCTTGGGATTGTATTGACAATCCTTAGCCAGATGTGAAGTCTACCACACATAACACAATCCAGTTCTTTCCTTCTAAGAGTCTTCTTTCCCAAAGAAGACTGAACTTGAACACTTTCCTTTTCTTTCTCCATCTTTTCAGATGATGCAGCAGGCTTCTTAAGGTGAAGCTTTCCTTTTGAAGTGGATGGTTCAGGCTATGTAGTAGTGACACACAGCTGATCAGTCTTCTTGTTGTTGCTGGAGTGAGTTGAAGCTGAAGTAGAACTCTTGGTACTAGAATTCTTGACAGGATCTTCAACTTTCATCATCTTGAACCCTGTAGAGATAAATACTTGTTTCTTTTTGGGATCAAAGGTGGTCTTGATCTCTTGACTTTTTCTGGATCTTCTTTTTGCTCTTTTGATTAAGTTCTTTCTCTTGGTTTTGCTCAAACCAGCTTCTTTTTCCTCCTTAGGAGCAGGATGACCCTTTTTGGATTGACTCTATTCACTCATCTCAGAGTCATCCCTCACCTTCTCCTCTTCATCCTCTTCATCACTGGGGTCTATGGATGGCAGCTCATCTTGACCAGTTCCACACCTAGGAGATCTGACCGATAGTAGAGTTGTGGAGGAGCTATCTCACTAGATCCTAGTCCTTGCTTATTTTGATAACACACTTTTGCATGTAGAGATGAGGATATCATGTTCTTGAAGGTCTCTTCTTCAAGAACACATTTTTCTGCCCTGGCTTTGCTGATAACAAGCTCAGCCTGGCATTCAGTCAACTTGGTAATGAGATCCTTAATTTGAGTCCTGTAGTTTGTCTGCTCATGTTTAAGAGTTGAAACTATTTTCTCTAGATCTTCTATCTTAAGTTTATAGTCATTTCAGCTCTTTTAAAATCAGCTTTTAAAATATTTAAAGACTCAATATCAGATCTCATTTCCAAGTTGTAGGACCTGTATCTATTTACTTTAGCAATTCATTCAGGAGAGCAAAGATGTTCAAGTACCTTGGCTTCATCATGATCAGCCATGAGTGCTTGGTTTGGAGATGCATCTTTAGCTTGAAAGCTCCAGTCAAAGCCTCCTTCTTCAACAGCCCCTGTAGCTTGCTGTCTTGGCTTCTCATTCTGGTTCCCTCTTTCAGTGTAGTTTGGCCTGGATGAAGCTTGGCCAACATTTGACTTAGGTGCCTTGCATTCTCTAGCAAAGTGTCCCATCTGGTTACAGTTGTAACACTTGACTTTGCTCTTGTCCAGCCCAAACTTGCCACTAGCAGCATTGCTAGGAAACCTTCTCCCAGTCCTCTTGTAGAACTTTTGCGCTCTGTGAGTGAGAAGAGCCATTTGCAGGACTATCTCCATGTAATCCAGATCATCTGGATGGATACAGTCCAGGTCTTCAAGAGTGAAAAGAAAGTTGCCTGTACTTTCATCAGTGGAGACAAAAGCTTGAGAAGAACTTGTCTCTTGGAAAGGACTTCCTTGGATGTAGCTCTCTCTGGGTGTCTATAGGAAGGTGATGAAAGGACCCTTTTGTGAGTTTTCAGGGTAGCAGATGAGATGATGCTGTGGTTCTCTGCTATCCATTTCAACCACATGAAGGGCTGAACCCTGGTGAGTGTTGGAGTTACCAGATGAATTTTGCATATTCATCTCCATCTGGTATCCACTAAGTATCCCATATAACTCAGTGAGAGTAGGGGTTTTGAGGTTTTCAGTCCACACAGTAGTGTGTCCATTGTCTGGGAAGAGAGGACATGAACTTCCTTACAGTATCCCTGTTCTCAATAGTTACCCCAACATCAGCTAGAGTATCCACTATCTCAACATACCTGAAGTATTGTTGAGTCATGGTTTCACCTGTCTTGAAGATGAATATTTCAAACTGCTACTTCAAGAGATCCTTCTTGTTCTCCTTGGATTCATTTGAACCCTCATACATTAGTTTTAATGCATCCCATAGCTGTTTAGCGGTCTTGCACTTCTTGAAACCTCTATAGATGGAGTTTGGAAGAGAAGTTTGGAGAGTTGTCATGGCTTTCTGATCAACATCAATTCTTTTCCAGTCTTCATTAGAAAAGTCAGCCCTCTCCTTTGGTATCATGCCCCCACCAGCAGCAGCTGAAGAGGTGCATGGTTCATGAGGTCCATTGACAACAGACTCCCACATCTTAGAATCTTGAGACTTGATAAAGCCTTCCATTCTTTGACACCAAGTGTCAAAATCCTCAGGAGTGATCAGTGGGGACTTTGTCATGGTTCCAGTTTCCATATCAGCTTTGGAGATAGCTACCATTTGAAGGGTTAAGTGATGTGTGTAACTAAGAGGATTTGAAGATGGTGAGATCTTACAATCAAGAGCCTGGAATGCTTTAATACCAATTGCAGGACCGTTAAAGGGTACTTAAGCTTGCACTTAGTTAACACACTTAGGAGGATCTTAAGATCACTTAACAATTCAAATAGGGAATTGTGAACCTTTTACCGAAGATACAAGACAAACACAAGTAAAAGTAAGAGCAAGAACACAAGATAAAATTTTCAAGGAAGTTGTATATTGCTTTTCTAGTTCTATTACAAGTGTTGTGCAAGTATATTCTAAATACAAGAACAGGATACTACTTATACTACATCCTACAACCGTCAATATGCAAAAAGACAGTTAGAAGTGACTAATCTGGACAACAAGATCAGCCTAAAGTCAAAAGGCAGATTGCCTTTTGACTAGTGACTATGACAAGCCATAGCTCACTGACTTTTCTATTACAAAAAGCCAAGAAGAAACAAAAATAGAAACTTGCAAGCGAAGACCATATCTACTTTATCATAAAGTATGGAAGTTTCACCAACTAGTGATAGCATGTGAACTACCAGAGCATGCAGCGAAGAGTAGGTTAATTTAAGATAAAGTTGATGGAAAAGGTATCTTTTCTCTCTCTCCTGAGGAAAATCAGTCTTGTCTTTAAACAGCTTCGGAAGACTTTGTCTTGAGAGCTTCGAAAGACTTCATCTTTTACCTTCGGAAGAGTTGAGTCTTTGGCTTCGGAAGACTTTACACTTAGAATATTTTCCAAGTTCAGTGTAAAGCTTCTACAGCAGTTTCTTCTGAACTTTGGCTTCGGAAGATTTTACACTTAGCATTTTTCTTGAGTGTGTAAAACTTCCGAAGCTGGTTCACCTTTGTTCCAAAGTGCATGTTGGAAGACTTGGTCGTTTTGGTATTTTTTGGTTGCATCAGCCTCTTAACTTCAGAGGTTCCTACAAACTCCCCCTAGGCTGATGCTACTAAAAAATACCAAAACAACCAAGTCTTCCAACATGCACTATGGAACAAAGGTGAACTAGCTTTGGAAGTTTTACACACTCAAGAAAAATGCTAAGTGTAAAATCTTTCGAAGCCAAAGTTCAGAAGAAACTGCTGCGGAAGCTTTACACTGAACATGAAAAATATTCTAAGTGTAAAGTCTTTCGAAGCCAAAGACTCAACTCTTCCAAAGGTAAAAGATGAAGTCTTCCGAAGCTCTCAAGACAAAGTCTTTCGAAGTTGTTTAAAGACAAGACTGATTTTCCTCAGGAAAGAGAGAAAACATACCTTTTCCATCAACTTTATCATAAAGTAACCTACTCTCCGCTGCATGCTCTGGTAGTTCACATGCTATCACTAGTTGGTGAAACTTCCATACTTTATGATAAAGTAGATAAGGTCTTCGCCTGCAAGTTTCTATTTTTGTTCCTTCTTGGCTTTTTGTAATAGGAAAGTCAGTGAGCTATGGCTTGTCATAGTCACTAGTCAAAAGGCAATCTGCCTTTTGACTTTAGGTTGATCTTGTTGTCTAGATTAGTCACTTTCAACTGTCTTTTTGCATATTGATGGTTGTAGGATGTAGTATAAGTAGTATCCGGTTCTTGTATTTAAAATATACTTATACAACACTTGTAATAGAACTAGAGAGGCAATATACAACTTCCTTGAAAATTTTATCTTGTGTTCTTTCTCTTACTTGTGTTTGTCTTGTATCTTCGGTAAAAGGTTCACAGTTCTCTATTTGAATTGATAAGTGATCTTAAGATCCTCCTAAGTGTGTTAACTAAGTGCAAGCTTAAGTACCCTTTAACTGTCCTGCAACCCTCATAATTCTACCTCAAACAAACAGTCAAAACCTCAAACATAAAACATACATAGACTTGAAAAACCTATGGATGCGCTTACTATTATTCTACAAAGTGAAGAGCAAAAGGCAGCTTATGCAACCCTTTCAACCAATTTTGAAGCATTCTTAGGAGCAAGTTTGACTCCATCTCAAATCATCCAACAGGACTTAGATGAGCTTCCACCAGATATGGTAGAAAAAATGGATTTATAATGGTCCATGGCCATAATAGCATACAGGTCTAAAAGGTTTCTACAAAGAAATAGAGGTTTAACCATGGACAAGAAAACAAGAATTGGTTTTGATAAAACCAAAGTTAGGTGCTACAACTGTCAAGTTTATGGGCACTTCTCCAGAGAATGTCAATAGCCCAGAGTTGATAGAAACACTCATCAGGCATAACACTCAAGTGGAATTAAGTCAAACAGACAAGTGCCTTCACCAATTAGTATTCCAAATGCACCAACTCAACCTCAGATTACACAATTCAGTCCAACTCAAAGTCCAACATCTTCTGCAATGATAATCAAAAAGGATGGAGAATGTAACTGGAGCCTTTATGAGGCTGAAATACCATCACCTTTGGATCATGCCCTTATGGCTGATATTGAAGACAAATTAACAGACATCCCGAAAGAGGAAAAAGAAAACCTCTGCAGTCAAGCATGTATTGATAAGGTAAACAGGTATAGAGAGCATGCTGACAAGCTGTTAAAGAAAGTAATTAAAACAAACATTCTTAATGAAAGTCTAAAATCAGAACAAAAGCAGTATGCTACAAAAATACTTTCATTACAATCAGACATAGACAAACTACTTTCTGAAAAATTAACATTGACAGCTCAGGTCGAGCAGCTCTCTATCTCATTAACTGAGTCAAAAACAATTCAAGCTGAAACTGAAGTTAAACTTCAGAAGTTTCAGGTGAGCAATAAGAAGTTCGAATAACTTCTTGCTCAACAAAGGTCTTTTAAGGACCCTTTAGGTTTAGGATATAATAAGGTAAGTCCACCTTATAATGATAATTATATTCCTTTACCTGACTCCATGATCAACAAACAGGATGAATCTCATGAATCTCAAGAAAAGACTGATGACTCTAAACAATCATCATCATCATCATCAAAATCACTTTTAAAATCAAAATCACCCTTGATAAAGTTTGTTAAAAGTTCAACACCATCATCAATCAAATCAACTGACTTTTATCAAGGAGAAAATAATCAATTTGATAATCAAGCAACAGATGAGGATGAGGACGATTTATTAGATGATGAGTATGATCAGCCAATTACTGAAACTCAAAAGGTTTCAAGTGTGGCTGATACATCAAACAAACAATCGAAACAGATTCAAGGATTTGATATCTGTTCCGGTGGAAGGAAAGCTATAACTTCCATTGCCCCTCCCAAACAGGTAAAAAAGGGAAAGGCAAAACTACAATTCAGCCAAAACAACAATCAGTAACTTTTGAAGTTCTATTAAAATCTAATTTGAAATCAAAAGTTTTTAGCAAACAAACAAAATCAGAGTTACCATACTATGAATGATGTGATCAATTCACACACACAACTGAAAAGTGTAGATATGGTAAGTACTGCAAGTACTGTAAGATGAATAATCATAGTACAGAAACATGTCATTTTCACAATTATTGCTCCATTTGTGAAAGAAATAATCACAGCACGGAAAAAAAAAATTTCAACAAGAAAAACAAGAAACAAAACAAAAAAGCTCAGGTTGAGAAAACAACTGAAAAACAACCTGTTGCTCAAAATAAGAGCAAAGTAGGAGTTCCTAAACATACTCCTCATCAGAAAATTGTTTTAGATAATGATAAAACCTTTTATGACAATTTTCAACACACATCAAGGAGACATAAGTCTCAGAACAGACAAACCACTAACACTAGCTCACAAAAGAGAAGAGCACAAAGCACTTCTCCAAATAGAGCTAAATCAAACCAAAGGAAATCTAGTGTGTCTAGAGCTCCAAAACCTTCAGACAATGCTGTCTTGGAAGAAATTTGTGTTGTTGGAAAAGACGGAAAACCCAAGACCATCTTGGCTTGGGTTGCTCCAAGTAACTGATTTCTTTTGTTTTTCAGGGACATCTTAGAAGGACTGACAACATCTAGTATGTTGACAGTGGATGCTCCCGTCATATGACAGGCAACTATTCCCTCCTTCGGGATTTTAAGAACAAACATGGAGGCTGCTAGTTTCTTGGATCAAGATTGATCTCTTGGCAATGCAAGAAGCAGACAAATGTCTCTGTGTCCACAGTCGAAGCAAAATATATAGCTGCTTCTTCATGCTGTTCTCAAGTGTTATGGATTCAAAACCAAATGCTTGATTATGGCTTAAATTTTCTTAAACACCCATACACATTGACAATTCTGCAGCCATGTTTATAACAGACAATTATGTTCAACATTCAAAAACCAAACACATAGAGATCAGATATCACTTTCTGAGAGATTGCTCAGAAAAGGGTCTGATCAAGTTGATCAAGGTCCACACAGACAACTAATTGGCTGTCCTTTTTACAAAACCATTTGATTCAACACGATTTGAATTTTTGGTTCAGTCTCTTGGTATGATCAATTATGAAACAACAAATTAATATTTTCAAAACATTCAAATCAGACATACTTGATTTTCTCAAAGTCCATGATTACCATCAGCTTTCCCTTTTTCAAAATCAAGATATCATGCAAATCATTCATTTTGATAATATTGAATCACATATACATTTCATGAGAAATGATAGTACACTAGCATAATTCGTCACTTGAGTCTTTTTCCACTAATAAAGACTGACAAATTCTTTGTTTGATATGTGGATAGGCTCAACATGGGACACATAAAATCAGATACAACAGTGAAGAACTAAATTCTCATGACTGTATGGTTAACAACACATCTTGGTTTATGGTGAGTATTGATCTATCCAATATAGGTTGCTTTCAAAGTAACTACAATACACCAAGTGAAACAAATTATAAATTGCTCAATCATTCAAGTGTCTCCTTTGTTATGATAATCATAGACCTGGAGTACACCTAGGCATTCTTTGTTGTGCTAAGCACAGACCTGAATGACCTAAATCATGATCCAAAAAGATTCCCAAAGAGGAACACATCCATCTTGGATGAATCATCAATAAAGTCTTTATGACTACATTCCTTGTGAATGAATCAAAAGAATCCCAAAGAGGATCACCTTCCAAAGTGAAGTGAAAAACAATCCCAATGAGGATCAAACATCATGGATCAAATTAAGCATTTATACTCTTAAGTAACTAGTTTTAAGTATTGAAAGTACTTTCTAGCATATCTTGAGGAGGGTTTTATTAATCATACAATCAGATGTAGGGTACATACATCTCATGTCAATCAATTCAAAACATGAAAATCACTCACTGTTTTAAATCAGTCATTAATACCATGCTTGAGTTTAAGTGGATCACAATATCTGCAATCAACACTGTACTTTTCTATGTCTATTCTCCAAATCATACAAACAACTCAGTGAGAACTATAGACTAGTATGATCTCATGGTATATGCAAAAGATTAATGTGTAAATCATGATAAACATCCATTTTTAGTAAGATTCACTCTTCTCTTGCTAAATGATTATCAAACAAGCAAAATGGACTTTGATAATTTCCATATTAAATCATACAAATTTTTGACATTTTATAAAAGATTTTTATAAATATACAAAAAATTTAGGAGAAATTGAACATGGAATTATCAAAGGCAGCAGAATTGTGCATTATCATACATTTCAAATAAACAAAGCCAAGTCAAGCTAACACTAACAAACAGCAGGTTGACACACATACATTTGTTTATTTTATTGCACAATATTGCTTATGAGTGATATCAAAACATCTATATATTGAATATGTTAAAATTCAATATTTCAACATACAATTTAATTCAAATTTTTTTAAACAAATATTTTGATTTAAACAAAATTTAACATTCAGAATCTTCTTTTGCAAGAAAAACAAACAAATTTGCAATTTTATGTGCTTCGGAAGCACGATATTTGCTTCGGAAGAAATGACTTCAAAACATACAAAATTTTTAAAATTTTTAAAATTTTGACAACTGTTCACACAACGGATGAACAAATATCTCATCCGCTGTAGGAACAGTACCATTCATATCATCAAAGTGTACATAGCGCATGAACATTGTTCATCCGCTGTGAACATCTCTAAAAAATTACCAAGTGTTCCACAGCGCATGAACATTATTCATCCGCTGTGAACAAAGCATTCAATCCATTCAAAGTGTCCACAGCACATGAATAAGGTTCATCCGCTGTGTATATTCATTCAAACATTTAGGTGTTCCACAGCGCATGACTAAAATAAGTCATCCATTGTAGAAATAGTGCAAGTGTATACAGCGTATGCACACAGATAATCATACGCTGTAAACATTCACACATCACATCCAAGTAAACTCAGCGCATGAACAAATGTTCATCCGCTGTGAACAATCATCATAACATTTCATGTGTCCACAGCGCATGAAGAAATGTTCATCCAATGTGAACAAATAATCAAATGTTTCAAGGATCCACAGTGCATGAACAAATGTTCATCCGCTGTGAACAGACAAACCATTTCAATAACATACAATCATGCAATCAAATAGTTTAAGAGATAACACACAATCAGTACAATCTTTCATATCAAACACAAACACACATTGTTTCTAACAGACAAAACAGTAACAAGCAATCATTAAATTGATGGCAACATCATACTTAGGGGGAGTATTGTTGGACTCAACAAGTGCATTAAGAATTAATGCATAAAAGTATGATGCTTGCCATATCAAACATAATGTGTTCTAACATTCAAACAATCATTTACTAACACATTAGCATCATTATCATTCATAACAAACACAAATATTTGTTTAAATTTCTTTTTCAGAATTGTAGATAAAAGAAATTTTGACAAGTGTCTGCAGCGGATGAAGAAAGAGTCACAGCGGATGAAGAGCATCTGCAGCGGATGAAGAAATCTATCTAAGTGTGTGTAGCGGATGAACATCCTTCCTATAGCAGATGAAGAACATACATCGGACAACAGACAAGCAAACACACACAACTGTCACAATGGATGAACATTCCACAGCAGACAACATACAAGAAAACACACAACTGTCCACAGTGGATGTTCATCCACAGGTGACAACATACAAGCAAACACACAAGTGTTCACAGCGGATGTTCAATCCACAGCGGATGAACATTCCATAGCGGATGACAAGTCTTCTCCACAGCGGATGAGATATCTTCCACAGCGGATAGCTTAACATCCACAGCGGATAGCTAATCATCCATAGCGGACAGCATATAGACTTAGGATTATTTATGTAATATTCGCTTAGATAAGGGTAGTTTAGTAATTGTATATAGCTTTTGTGTATAGGCTATAAATAGCATTCTACCCTAATCCTTTGTAAGCTTTTGAACAATCATTCAAAAAATCAGTTATTATTATTTTCTAGCATTCAAACACACACAAACACACACACACACACTGATTTCATACACTTGAATCATGGGTTTTCGCACCATGGTTCTTGTTTGTTGATTATTGAGAGATATTGAAAAAGGTCCTTAGGGTAATCAACTTGTTCATGTTGAATATTGTTCTAATATGTTCATGTTCAACATGTTGTTGTAAAGTTGTTTTCATCAAATTCCATGTTCAATACAAAAACCTAATCAAATCATACCAATTGCACACTTGACAAGAATTGTACTCCCGAAAGCAATCAAGAAAGAACTAGCCGCTTATGGTCTTCATTGAATCTTCAATCTTGTTATGCTTGTAAATGATTTGGGATGAATTGGAAGCTCTAAAGCACCCAAAATCTCCTACAATTTTCTAGATTTCATGTAAGGGAAGGTCCCCTAAGAATTAGGTTTGGTTTGTTTTAAATAAACTTGAGAATCCACAAAATCTGGAAGATTGTTGACTACCAGCGTATGATACGCCGGCCATGGGCATATCATACGCCCCTCTCAACCTTCCTACGCCTAACTTTCTTCTATTTTTTAAAAATACACACACTGATATGTCGCTCATACGCCGCCCCGCGTATTATATGCCCTTACCCAACGTATTATACGCCCATACTCCAAAATTTGTGCCTTTTTGGTAACTTTTGATATTTACATCTTCAGTCCTTGTAGTTTCGTGTTTTGCTCCATATTCTACAAAATAAGCCTCCTTTAGCTTCAAACACCTATAAATCAAAACACAAACAACTTGAAACTATTTCACCATAATCATGATGTAAAATCACGCATTTAGGTTAATTAAACACTGAATTATTACAACACGATCAACACTTAAGTAGGTTATCATATTTTGTCTGTTTTGTTCCCTACCTACTTTAGTTTCTTGTTCAGCAGCCATAGTCTCTACTTCAGGGATTTTCTAAACTGGACAGAGGGTAGGGGCTTTATAGATTCTTTTTATTTTTCTTTCTTCCTTGATTTTTAGGAGCAATTCTGCAGTCTCAGGCACCTTCCTCTCTTTTGACATTTCAGTGTCAGCTAGCTCATTCAATTCTTCCAAGGGAAGAGAAATTATTTCATCAATGGTGCAGTTCATCAACCCCAGATAATTCAATCTGGCTGCCCTTAACTCATCTCTTGTCCTCTCCCCCTTGCCTTTTTCTTCCTCTCCCTCTTCTCTTCCTTAATCTTCTCAGCAGTTATTTGCTTCTTTCCCTTATCAAGCCCAGGCCTGTGTGACTTAGGGAGGAGAGAGCTTTGGCCATCTTGAATTGATTAGATCTTGAGCTCTGGCCAGAGGCTATCAGACACCTTCACCAGCAGGTATCTCACTGAGGGTACTAGGTGCTAAAGTAGTTGTAATCTCAAGGTTCATAGGGTCTCCAGCTGGGCTTTCAACTGAGGTTTCTCCTTTGAAGCTAATCCTAGGGTCTGCCTCAGTATTCAGTTGACCAACAGTTTTCCCTGCTAGCCTCTATCTATATAGTTGTGATCTCCACTTGAACTCTTCAAGCACCCTTAGCTGGATCGTCTTAGCTAACCTGTCAGCTTGCCTGTTATGACTTGGGTTATCAAGTGGCAGATCAACTAAAGGAAAGCTCTCATAGAATTTTAGGGTCTAAAAATTAAACACTTCTTGCTAACCTTGATATCTTAAGAGTACCAGGGTTCTTCTGTCATTGTCATACCTCCACCCTACTATAGGATTTTTAGCAAGGTAGGATGGGGTAGAGATAGCCATTGGTATTCCTTCCTTAAATAAGCTTTGAATCAAGGCATCCATATTGATGTAGGCCTAAGGAGGTTATTGAGTATGGACAACTACAAGTGAGGGTGGTGAATCCTCAATGTCCATACTCTAGGCAATGCTCCCAGGTCCTATGATTATGGTTAAGAGTTTCTCCCCCTTTTAGGTAGCATCACCTTCTTGCACAGGTAAGCTAGGGGTTAGGTCCACCACATCCAGAGGTTCTTGTGGAGCTAGTTAAGCATGCCTGACAGGCTTCTCAACTAACCTACCCTTGAGATCGGTGATCTCAAGTTGTTAAGCAAGTACCTGCCTTTGTAAGGTAGCCACCTGAGATTCCAGGAGGCTAACCTTTGAAACTAAATAGGTGTATGTATGTGACAATGTGTGTACCCTTTGTTGCAGACACCCCTCATCTTCATCAGAAGAATCATACAAGGATGAGAGAACATAACTGAAGTCATCTCCCTCACTACCAGATATTGGTTTTGTGGCTCTGGATTTTCCCTGCTCCATGACAGCTTCATAAGAAGTGTCAAGGGACTGGGTTGCCATGGTTGAGATCTTAATGATGTAATCACTTTCTAAAGTGAAAGCCTCTTCCATATGGACCTCCTAAACATGTTCTAGAAATTCCACCTCAGTTAGGGATGGATAATGTAGGCTAGATATGGGCGTAGCAGGAGTACTCATCTCTCCTTGAGAAGGGGAGGTGAAGAGAGACTAATTGTATTCATTGAAACCCATATCCTTATTATCATAGAATTGAAGGTCAGGGATTGGTTGGTTTAAGCCTAAAGGCTGGGGATGGAAAGTATCCCCTGAAGGTTGTTCACCTGAGTTTTAAGACTTAGAGTGAAGGCTTACAGCTTGGGTAGTGAGCTCATCAGGCTGAGCAAAAGGAACCTCAGCACTGATTAATAAAGTGATAGGAGTGGTCTACTCCTTAGGGGAAATGGGGGCTTTTGGTTGCAGTTCCACCTGTATGGGTGTATGTATGGGGGCCTGCTCAATCTGAATAGACTGTGTAGAGGTTCATTTGGATTTTCTGTGATAGGTGATGGTTGATTGAGGCCTTTAGGGTTGTGAAGATGATGAAGGTGTGAGTTCAACATTTTCTAGTGCTGCCAAGTTGTTACCTTTAGGGTTGTGAACATGTTTTGGACCAGGGCTGTTTCTACCCCTAAGAAACCAACAATGGTTTTTCTCTTGATTTTAAAGATGTAAGGCTTCATCTATCCCAATTTAAAAGTGTTGCCTATTCCCCTCAACTGTGAGCCCAGTTCATACTTGAGAATGTGCTGGACATATATAGGGAACATGTAATACTCTATGGAGTCCAAGTTAGCATGTAAGTTTGTATAAACAAACTATAAGTACTTGAACTTGACCCCTTGGAGCATCCCATGGACTATGTAGGATAGGTATTCAGGAATTTGATCCCATCCTCTATGTTTGTTTGATAAAGAGTGGACGATAATAGAGCAACTTGGTTGTGGTTACCTGTGTAAGTGCATGGAGAAATTTTGCTGGTTTTGGGGTTCAGGGTTGGCCATTTGAGAATGCTTTAGGAAGAAGGAAGTGAAGAACAAAGGGGGTTTGTGGGTGATTTAGGGTTAAAAGTTTTGCAGATGAAGAGGAAGAAGTGAGAGGGAGACCCGTTGAAAGAGAAATTTATATGCTTGGATTTGAGACAAAGTTATTGTAAAAGATAAACTTTGAAATCCGGATATTGGTCCCACCGCTAAAAAAGTTACCCAAAAAGATAGTTATCTTAGAAGTAGAAAATCTTCCGAAGGTAAATTGTCTTCGGATGTTTTGAGAAAACTTTCGAAGCCAATTTGCTTCAGAAGATATTCCTTTGTTTGATAAGAATTTCCTAGGTAGAAAACGTACTTAGAGTAATTTTGCTTTCGAGACATATTTGGTTCGGAAGATATTATACTTCAGAAGTTCTATTCAAAGGATGAACAAAGCTTTAGAGACATAATATGCTTTTAAAAGAAAATTATCCTTCAAAACATATAAGTACTTAGAAGCATATTTATGCTTCCTAAGATAAATCAGAATTTCTTCTGAAGTTTAAATTTCTTAGTAAGTAGTTATTAGTTTTGAAGAGATAATTTTATTTCAAAGTTAATGTTTCTCAAAAGAAAACACATCTTTAATTCTTAAATCCCTAAGAAAAATCATTCAGAAAAAATTTTATCCAAGATAAACAGGGCTTATATGAGTGATAATTTAGAAAACTTTAAAAACACATATTTTAAAAAAATAATCTTGAAATTTATTTATGAAAATCTAGTCAAAGTTAATCATCCCAATAGCTAATACAAGATATTTAAATCTCTGTTTATCAAAAGCTTTTATGAACAGATCAACATATTATTCATCAATGTTAACTTTAAACAGTTTTATCAATCTATTTTCAAAATTATCTCTAATGAAATGATACATAATGTTGATGTGCTTTCTCTTTGAGTGTTGTATAGGATTCTCTGTGATAGAGATAGCACTGTTGTTGTCTATGTGAATAGGAGTCTCCTTGAAGTTAAATCCATAGTTTAACATCTGATTTGAATCCAAAGCACTTGAGCAAAGCACTTGCAGTAGCAATGTATTCTGCTTCGGCAGTTGATGCAGGCACACCATGCATTGCCATGAAACTATCCTTCCTCCAAGGAATTGAAATCCCCCTGATATAGATTATGCATACAAATTTAAGTCTGAATTCTTTGGATACCAAAGTCCTAAGTTGGGAGCTCCTTTGAGGTATCTTAGAATCCTCTTGACAGCAACCAGATGTGACATCTTAAGGTTGGATTGAAATCTTGCACATATACATGTGGCAAACATGATATCAGGCCTACTGGCTGTGAGGTATATAAGAGACCTAATTATAGCCATGTAGAGATGTTTATCAAGACACTCCCCCTCAAGATCTGGTCCTAGGGAGTGGTTTTTGGCTATGGGAGTCTTAACAACCTTGCACTCATTCAGATGAAATCTTGTAAGTATGTCTTGCACATACTTTGACCGGTTTATGAAGATGCTATTGTCAACTTGCTTCACTTGAATTCCTAGAAAGAAACTAAGTTCCCCTATGGCATTCATTTTAAATCTATTCTTCATCAGCTTCTTAAACTCTTTGCAAAGCTTTTGCTTAGTTGACCCAAAGATGTTGTCATCTACATTAACTTAAACCAGCATCAAGTCATTCCCTGTTCCTTTGATGAAGAGTTTGCTCTTAATATTACCTCTCTTGTAGCCATCTTTGACTAGGTAATGTGACAGTGTCTCATACCACTTTCTTGGAGCTTGATACAACCCATAAAGAGATTTGTAAAGTTTACAGACATAATCAGGATGATCCGGGTCTTCAAAGCCAGGTGGTTGTTTGACATACACTTATTCACCTATCACTCCATATAAAAATGCACACTTGACATCAAGTTGGTAGACTTTGAAATCCTTGGATGCAGCAAAAGAAAGAAATAACTATGTAGTCAATCCCTTCTTCTTGAGTGTACCCTTGAACTACTAGTCTTGTCTTGTTCTTGATGACAAGTCCTCTATCATCCTTCTTGTTCCTAATAATCCACTTGGTACCGATTGGTATCTTCCCATGAGGAAGAGGAGATAGGTTTCAAACCTTTTGTCTTTTGAATTGAAGTAGCTCCTCCTGCATTGCTTCAACCCAACTTCCATCTTTTAAAGCCTCAATAACTTTCTTTGGCTCAATTTGGGACAAGAAGCAAGATTGCAGACCAACATTTTTGTCATAGGTTTGTCATCTTTTTCACACCCCGGTCTCAACATTTCCAATGATGTTTGTGGTGGGATGGGACTTGTGGATTCTGAGTTGAGGAATCACAGCAAGTTGATTTGATAGATCTAAATTAGTGAAATTTAGATCTGGTGATTGAGTATCACCCACCATATCAGCATACTTATCAAGAAAAACTTGATCCAGAGAGTGTGAGACATTGTTGATGTTGTCTTCTATGGAGTGCTTGTCAGCATCAAGAAATTCTTGATCACTATCACCACCTCCATCTTTTCCTACATTAGAAATCCAATCATTTTAGTTTTATGCCTTATTGCTGGAATTGGTAGCACCTCAGATGTATCAGCTGAAGAGTTTGTCATAGTTCTGCTGATAGGATTCTCACTTTCAAGGTTTGTTACCACAGAGCTTAAGCAATTCTATCATTTGGTCTTCTCCGCTCAAATTTTGGATCAGGATCTCTTGAAGATGGATTACCTATTGTTCCTGAAACATCTTCACAAGATTTTTTAAAATAGTTGGAAACTAAATGAAGATCAAATAGCCAATCAGAAAAAGAACCTTTCACACTAGGAATGTGTTCATTGAATGTCACATTGGCTAACTCCTCAACTACTCTAGTTCTGAGATTGTATACTCTATAAGTCTTAGCTTAGGAAGAGTATCCAATGAAGTGTCCATCATCTAATTTCTTAGCAAATTTGGCAATATGATCTTTGGTATTCAAGATGGTGTATGGACACCCAAATGACATGAGGAAACCAATGAAAGGTCTCCTTTTATGTCATAGTTTATAAGGAGTCTTACCATGAGTTTTGACTACTAAAACTTTATTATGCTTATAGCAGGCAGTGTTGACTACCTTTGCCCAAAAGGTGATGGGCAGTTTAGAGTCAGAGAGTATGGTTCTTGCAGCCTCAATAAGTGTCCTATTTCTCCTTTCAGCAACACCATTTTCTTGAGGAGTTCTAGGAGCACTAAATTGTCTTGTAATACCCTTTTCATCATAAAATGTATCAAGAATTTGGTTTTTGAATTCATTTCCTTGATCACATCTTATGATTTTGACCTTGTGATCATATTGATTCTCAATTTTCAGAATGAAGTTCTTCAAGATTTCAGGGGTCTCATTCTTACTTCTAAGAAAGAAGACCCAAGTATATCTTGCAAAGTCATCTATGATCATAAGACAATATGAAGTTCTTCCTAAACTCATTACACTGATAAGGCCAAAGAGATCCATATGTAATAAGTGTAGAGGAGTAGTGATGGAGTTAATTTCCTTTGGCTTGTAAGACACTTTGTGTTGCTTTTCTTTCAGATATGCAACACAATGGTCATTACTTGTAAAATCTTTCTTTCACATTCTAGTTACCAAATCATCTCTAATTAATTTATTCATGTTCTAAAAGTTTACATGGCATATTCTTTTATGCCAAAGGAAAGACTTATCATTATTGGCATTAGATAGAAAGCAAAAAACCTCTCCAGATGGGGAAGTTTCTTGCAAGTCCATCTTATACATGTTTCCTTTCCTAGGGGCTTTGAGAAGGATATACTCTTGAGGAATGATCACCCCAGGCTTGAGAACAATGCACTCATGCTCAGTTAAGAGCATGTTATGTCTCTGGTCATAAAATTGGGATACACTCAATAGATTGTACCCAAGCTCTTTGACAAAGTTTACCTTCTCAATATTGAGCTTACCATTTCTGACCTTGCACCTTCCTGTGATGTAACCACCTGATTCTCCTCCAAAATCATCTGGCCCTTCATCAATTTTCACAAAGTTCTGAAGTAAAGAGCCATTGCCTGTCATGTGCGATCAATGATCCATACATTTCTCTTGGTCTTCATCTGTTCCTGCATATGAAAAAGAGATGGTTAGTTACATTTGAAAACCGAAGCCTTTTTGGTCTTGGGCTCATCAAAGTGAACTCAAGATAGTTTAACAGTTATTGATCCTATATGCAAGCTTTGTGGATCATCTGCTGTTGTTGATAAAGTACTTTTAGTCATATGGCCTTCATTCATCTTCCACACCATCTTTGGAAGATTAGCCTTGGCTTTCAAAGCTTCGGAAGTTTTGATGACTTTAGAAGTTTTGGAGACTGAACCTTCAGAAGCTTTTGCATCCACTGTGGCAAACTTTAGTGCTTCGGAAGCATTCCTTTCTTTCGAGACCAAATTTGGTTCTGAAGATAGTTTTACACCTATCTTCATTTTATTCACCTTGGAGCTTCCGAAGGAAAGTGATTTTCCTTCCGAAGCTATTTTCTTTTTCTTCTTTTCAGAACTTTTCTTCTTGGACATATGGATGGTACTCTTGGGATTATAGATGGAATCCTTAGCAAAGTGAGTAACATCACCACACATGCATGCTTCTAAGAGTTTTCTTTTGAGGAGATGGTTGAGCTTGATCTCTTTCTAGTTCCTTCTTCACCTTCTTAGATCTTGCAGCGGGCATCTGAGGGTTGAGCTTGCTCTAGGAGCTAGATGGTTTAGGCTGTGCAGCAGTGGTACACATTTGATCAACCTTCTTCTCTTGACCTGGATGGTTTGAACTAGAACTAGAACTCCTGGTACTAGGGTCCATAGTTGAGTCTTCAGTCTTCACCACCTCAAACCCAGTAAAAATAAAGATTTGTTTTTTTTGCTTGAGATTGAAGTTGGGCTTGATCTCTTGGCTTTCTTTGATTTTATTTTGGCTGACTTGATCGAACTCTTCCTAGCTGACTTGGCCATCCTTGGTTCTTTCTTCTCTAGGAGTATAGTGACCCTTCTTAGGTTGAACCTCCTTACTCAACTCTGGTTCATCCTTCACTATCTCATCTTCATCTTCATCCTTTTCTTGGATAGGATCAATGAGGAACTGTTCATCTTCACTAGTTCTACACCTTGGAGATCTTACAGATAATAATATGTGTGGAGGAGCTATCTCAATTGATCCTAGTTCCTCTTCAAGAATACATTTTTCTGCCTTGGCTTTGTTGATCTCAAGCTCACCCTTACATTTAGTTAACTTATAATGAGATCTTTGATTTCAATCTTGTAATTTGTGTGCTCATGCTTAAGAGTAGAAATTTTTTTCTCTAAATCTTCTATTTTAAGTTTATAGCCATTTTCTACTCTTTTGAAATCAGCTTTTAAAATATTCAAAGACTCAAGGTCAGATCTCACTTCCAAATTATAGGACCTATACATATTTACTTTAGCAATGCATTCAGGTGTACAGACATGTTTTAATACCTCGGCTTCATCATGATTAGCCATCAGTGCTTGATTTGGAGAATCATCCTTTACCTAAAAGCTCCAATCAAAGCCTCCCTCTTCAACAGCAACAGCAACTTGTTATTTATGTTGGCTTGGCTTCTCATATTTGGGAGCTGCATCAGTGTAGCTTAGTCCGGATTGTGCTTGGCCACCATTTGTCCTTGGTGCCTTGCACTTGCTAGCAAAGTGTCCTATTTGGTTACAGTTGTAATACTTCAATTTGCTCTTATCCAGTCTCAACTATCCACTGGTTATGTTGCTGGGAAACTTTCTTTTGATTCTCTTGTAGAATTTCTTGGCCCTTTGAGTGAGAAGAGCCATTTGCTGGACTATCTCCATATACTCCAGGTCATCTGGATGGGTGCAGTCCAAGTCTTCAAGAGTGAAAAGAAAGTTGTCACAACTTTCATCAGCAGACACAAAGGATTGAGATGCGCTTGTCTCTTGGAATGGGCTTCCTTAGATGTAGCTCTCCCTTGGTGTCTTCAGGAAGGTGATGAAAGGACCCTTTTGTGAGTTGTCAGGAAATTAGATGAGATGATGTTTTGGTTCTCTACTATCCCTTTCAACCACATGGAGGGCTGAATTGTGTTGATTGTTAGAAGAGTTGTTTGATGGATTTTGTCATGTTCATCTCCATCTGGTAGCCACTAAGGATACCATACAGCTCTGTGAGAGTAAGGGTGGAAAGGTTTTTAGTTCTCTTAATGGCCACACAGTAGTGAGTCCATTTTCATGGAAGAGAGAACATGAACTTTCTCACACTATTCCTATTCTCAAGTTTTACTCCAACATCCATGAGAATATCTACAATCTTAACATAACTGAAGTATTGTTCATTCATAGTTTCACCTATCTTGTAGGTGAAGTTCTCAAACTGCTGCTTCATGAGGTCCTTTTTGTTTTCTCATCAGACCTCTCATAAATAAGCTTCAGTGCATCCTAGAGCTGCTTAGCAGTTTTGTACTTCTTGAAGCCTCTATAGATAGAGTTAGGAAGAGAAGTTTGGAGAGCGGTCATGGCCTTCTGATCTATATCAATCTTCTTCCTATCTTCTTCAGAATATTCAGTCACTTCCTTTCGAATCATTCCACCACTAGCAGTAGCTAAAGTGGAGCTTGGGATATGAGGTCCTAAGACAACAAATCTCCATATCCTGCTGGTTTGAGACTTGATGAAGCCTTCCATTCTTAGGCACCAAGTATCAAAGTCATCAGTAGTGATCAGCGGAGATTTGGTCATAGTGTTGGTTTTCATATCAGCCTTAGTGAGAGCTACCATTTGATCAGGTAAGTGTTTTATAAAACTAAAGAGATTTAAGATGGTGAGATCTAACAATCAAGAGCCTAAAATGCTTTGATACTAATTCTAAGACCGGTTTAAGTGTGATGCAATAGTTTCACAAGGTTGGAGAGTTTAACACTTAACAGATCACATGGGGAACCGGCAATTAAAACTAAGAACAAGAGTAAGAACACAAGCAGAACACAAGTATATCATTTTCTAGAATGATGTATAATGCTCTCAAGTGTTTTACAATTGTTACAAGGCTTAGTCCATTGGATTTGTTACATGAGACACTTTATATTACATCCTATAGTCGGCCATACTTTGAAGGCTAGCTGGAACACTAATATAGACAACAAGATCAATGTAAAGTCAAAAGGCAGATCTCCTTTTAACTGGTGACCATGACATGCCATAGCTCACATCCTAATCTATTACAAAAAGGATAAAAGTACAAGAGTGGAAAGTTACAGACTCAAAAACCTTAATCTACAGTTGACAAAAGTATATAGATATCACCAACTTATATAAGTTGGTGGTTCATCAAATATGGCAGCAAAAAACATATCAGCTTTTGTCAAAAGCATGTCAGATAAAACATGTCTTCTCTGTCTTTGGAAGAAATCAGTCTCTCGGCTTCGAAAGACTTTGTCTTGAATCTTTGGAAGACTTCATCTTCAGCTTCGAAAGAATTGGTCTTTGGCTTCGGAAGATTTGACACTTTGGCAGTTTCCTTGTGCACTTATCAAATCTTTTGAAGTAACTTCTATGTACTTCAGTCATACATGCTGAGAGCTTTTTGGTTTGCATCAGCCTCTAAGATAACTCATACAATATATATATAGGGAGATATATATATATATATATATATATATATATATATAAGAAAAGGATCATGTGAGAAGTAATTTTAATGTAAAAACTTGAGAACTCATCTTATTTTTTTCTTTGAACGCCTATAACCTGTTATACATTATTATTTTTATAAATAAAATAGCTCCATATACTCAAGAACTGTTTTATCTTTAATTTGAGTATACTATTCCTATATTACATATATGATGCATGCATATATGTAATTTATCAAACTACATAGATGCAATATATCATATTATATGTATGTTGTATCATAATACTGTATATGTATATATATATATATATATATATATATAATATATATATATATATGTATGTATGTATATATATATATATGTATGTATATATATATATAGCATTGTCATTTAAATTTTTATCATTTTTATATGATAATATTATACTCAAGTTAAAGAAAAAAACATTTGTAATTTAACGGTGCAACTTTTTTTAAAAAATAATAACGTAAGAAAAAGCTATATACGTTTAAATTTAAAAAAAAAAGATTAAGTTTTCAAGTTCTCAATTAAAATTATTTTTAATGAATCCTACCATATATATATATACACATACACATACACACACACACACACACACACACACACACATATATATATATATATATATATATATATATATATATATATATATATATACTGGATTCGGATCAAATGTTCACTCACTGTTTGCGACTTAACTCTACATAAACTCTTCAAAATAAATCAAAATCATTATTATTTTTGTTTGAATGATATCATTACACATATACAACATTATGTTTTTTATGTATATGTGTACATTCGTAAGCGTATAAATTAATATTGGTGTAAGTAACTTACACCTTTGTTACAAATCAAATATTTACACTGATCTTATGTAACTTACATATTTCATAACTTTTTCACATTTATAAATTTATACATATTCATAAAAGAAGATGGCGTTGTATGTGTAATGATGTTATTCGGAAAAAAATAAGAATATTGATTTATCATCACAGGTTAATGCAAGTTAAGTCGTGAAAAGTGTGTTAACATCTGAACTTTACCATATATACATATATGTATATATATATATATATATATATATATATATATATATATATATATATGTATGTATGTATGTATGTATGTATGTATGTATGTATGTATGTATGTATGTATGTATGTATGTATGTATGTATGTATGTATGTATGTATGTATGTATGTATGTATATATATATATGTGTGTGTGTGTGTTTTATAATTGGCACATGTTTTATTTCCGGATGTCAACTTAAGGTGTTAATAAAAGAAAATGGTAATTTTATACTTAAATTGTAGATAATAAATTTTGTGATTCATATATAAACTTTTTTTTATAAAAAATAAACTTCATAAAAAGGTCCTTTATATTTTGAAAATGATAAAACTATTTTTAACCTAAATAAGTCAACATAAAGAGTTTTTTTTCTTTTTTTTTTAATTTGTTTCCCTTTTTTTCTGTTTATATCTTTTTATTGTTTACGTTGTTACTATCACCTCCATTTTAAACATAGAAAAAGCATGATCAACGGTCTTAATCAACTTCGCACCAGAACCAAAATTCGTATTTGATCCTTAAACTATATTTATGCATTCTTTAGATTAGATGTAAAGTAAATTTTATCTGACAAATTACAAGAAGTGATCTAGACCAACGATATTACTGTTGCTTAATTTTGATGAGGTGGTAAAATTTAAATATTAGTGATTTTCAAATGGGTGAAAGGGGAAAAAAATCAGCCACCATTGTTAGTTTGTGGTTTAAACCTTGTTTCATCATTTTTCTTAACTTAAATAACGTTTATGTACTTTATTATTAAAAAAATTTCCATAGAAATAAATTTTTATAAATTTAACTTGGTATAGTGTTGGCATATTACTTTATAGTTATTATAAAAGAACAACTTTTTTTATATAAAATTGCTTTTTTGTGTGTAATTGTGTATTATAATTGTGTGTTATCATAAACATGATAGTGCACAATTAATATATAATTGTGTGTTATTATGTATATATGTTACTTAGTTATTTATATACGTTACTTAATTATTATGCATAGTTATGGTGTGAGTTTAAATTGAAACATATATTTTTTCTACGTTTAACATCTTAAAAACACCTTTTTGGTTTCTATAGTGACCCTGTACTTGTCTGTGTGAAAAATCTACGAATATGATTTGGGCAATGCATTAAATACATAGATGGATAGATGGGTAAAGTTTTTTTGTTAACTGTTATTTATTACGATAATCTATTAATCCTAATGTAGCGAGTACTTACACTATAATTATGTAGTGCAATCAACTTTTATACCATTAATTTAACGATTTTCCCACATTTTCATAATTTCCCTCTATTTAAAAAAAACCCCTTTTATGAAATATTTTTTACTTTTTTGTATGATGTTATTTTTTAAACAAATTACATCATTATATAAATCATTTTAATATCTTTAATTTTAAGTATAGTCTTGCTATATTTTTATCAAAAAAATTTAACATTCGTTGTGTACCACTAGTTTTATCACTGTAACTCTAACTTATAGTAGTGACGTGATCTGTTGTCGACGTGATCTATTGTGGACCACTAGTTGGATTAATGAGTTATTGCAATAAACAACGGTTAACATTTGATCTTTATCCTAGTTACGGTGTGAGTTTACATTGAAACATATATTTGTTGTAAAAAAAAACATGTGTTAGTGTGTCACATTTTAAAGTTTTCCTGCGTTTAACGCCTTAAAAACACTTTTTTAGTTTCAAATGTAACCCTGTACTTGTCTGTGTGAAATATATGTGAATAAGATTGGGCAATGCATTAAATCCATAGATGGGTAGACTTTTTTTTCTGATTTCGTAAATATTTTTTTTGGATCTTAGATATAGATTATTTTCTGATTTGTGTCAATGTTTTCTACTAATGCGTAATTAATTATTACACATATGATTTTTAGTTTTACTCATGTTAACGTATTTAAAACTATCTTTAACATATGTGTTAAAATATTAATAAACATATGCTAAAGTATTCAGAACTATCTTAGAATTATTTTTTATACCTATTTTAAAGTATTTATTAAATTATTTACTTATGTGTTAAAGTATTCAGGACTATTTTTACACATGTTTTAAGGTATTAATAAATATCAAATAACTAATACATATGTTATTGTGTAAAAAATATTAAAAAATAGTATAAAAACACTAAATCACTAACACATAGGTTATTGTGTTAATATAATATTAAAAAATAGTACAAATAAAACAAAGGGAAAAATTAAAAAGGACTAAAATGCCCTCGATGTTAGAATTTTTTTAATAAAACATGATACTGTCACATTATGAGTGGTGGAAATAATTTATTATTACACAATTTTTAATTGTTTAAAATTAAATTAGTAACACATAGGTTATTGTGTTAATATATATTATAAAACATTTAAGAAGAATAAGATTCTCTTGTAATACTAACATTTACGAGTTAAAGATACAATATCATATTTATGGATCTGACTATCTTAATTATATTTTATATACAAGCCAATTATGTGATTACAATTATTGATATTAAAACCAATTTCTTACTTGAATCTTAATATTTTTTTTAAAATTGCATCATAAAAACTAGTGTTTATCCTTTTTAATTCAAGTATGGTATTGTAATAGATTTTTTAATTTTTAATACAAAAATTCTATTACTATTAATCCATTCGGTGGATTTTTTTATTTTTTTTTATTTTTTGATTTTTTTTATATTATATATTATATATATGTTGGTGGGGATTTTTATATTTTTATTTTTATGTGTAAATTTTGTTTGGAACGAGTTGGGTCAAATATTATAATTTTATTTCGTTGTTATAAATTCGAGTTACTCTATGTTTTGATGTAAATTTTGATAGGAAATGTGTTAGAGCGAATGTAATCTATGCTTTATCATGTCGCCTATGGCTTTCCCGTACTTGCTTATTTTGATGTACGTTTTGAGTTGTTCAACGTTTTAACGTAAATTGTGTTTGAAATATAGTCGATTTAAATAAAATATGTTTTCATTTGATGTACAAATTCGTGTTACTCCATGTTTTACGTAAATTTAGTTTGAAAACAAGTTGAGTCGATTATTATTAATCCACTATGTCGGTGGATTTTTTTGATTTTTTTTATATTTTTTGATTTTTTTTATATTATATATTATATATATGTCGGTGGGGATTTTTTTATTTTTATTTTTATGTGTAAATTTTTTTTGGAACGAGTTAGGTCAAATATTATAATTTTATTTCGTTGGTATAAATTCAAGTTACTCTATGTTTTGATGTAAATTTTGCTAGGAAATGTGTTAGAACGAATGTAATCTATGCTTTATCATGTCGTTTATGGCTTTCCCGCACTTGCTTATTTTGATGTACGTTTTGAGTTCTACGTTTTAACGTAAGTTGTGTTTGAAATATAGTCGATTTAAATAAAATATGTTTTCATTTGATGGTAAAAATTCGTGTTACTCCATGTTTTACGTAAATTTAGTTTGGAAACAAGTTGAGTCGATTATATTTTATACTTGATCATGACACGTACGCTCGCCGCCGCAGCAACGCGCGGCGAGTTAAATCACTAGTTTATGTATATTCTTTAACATATGATGTGGGCACTCCTCTAGTGTTAGTGTGTGTGTGTTTTTTTTTTGTGTGTATGTACATACATACGTGTGTGTAAGAGAGTGTGTATATATACGCATGTAAATGAACCGAACGAACACGAACAATATGTTGTTTGTGTTCGTTAGCTAAGGAATTGAAGTTATTCATGAACTGATAACGAACACTTCACGATATTTCTTTTCGTGTTTATTTATTAAAAACATTGACCGTTCAATAAACTATCCAGAACACTTACCTAACGTAAATGAACACAAACTAAGATAAATGAATGCAAACAAATATTCTCAAACATAAACTAACACAAATGAAAGTTTTCAAGCTTCAGCACAAACTTAACATAATTATTAAAGCATAGTTGATATAATAATCTTAAATATAATTAACACAAAATTTTAAAAGTTCATCAATTAATAATATAAAATGAAGTTGAAATTGGGCAAATGGGAAATGTTGGCTAAGACATATAGTATAACTAGAGTTTCGTATTTTAAAAAACTAAAACCAGCAAAATAAAAAAAAAATCTTTATATGAACAAATAAAAACCAATACAAACGACACCTTATCAAATGCTCACAAACATCTTATCAAACGCTCACGAACATAAATGAACGAACGTGGGCTTTGTTCATGTTCATTAATTTAACTTAACGAAAACATTTTCTTGCTTGTATTTGTTCAACTCTAACTCTCTGCTGAACTATTCAGTTTGTTTACGAACATATATATACATATATATATATACATATATATATATACAAATATATACATATATATATACATATATATATATACATATATATACATATATATACACATATATATACATATATATATATATATATATATATATATATATATATGTATATATATATATATGTATATATATAAGGGAGGGTTCCAATAAAAATCATTTTATAATTAAAAACTATGAAAACCACTTCTAAAACATTAATCTATTAGATCAATGGTTGATATAGATTATGGTATTTTAGTAAATAATTCAAAACTAAAGGAGATTATATTAATAATGTAAGGATAAATCTAGAACATAAAAAGTTTAGTTTTGAAAACCACCATTAAAATTCCTACTTTTACTCTTCTTTCTCCTCTCTCCTCTCTAATACATAAGTGTATTTTATATAAAAACAAACATTAAAAGTCATCTTTATCATTTTCATCACATCTTCCGCATTATTTTCAAAATCAAACTACAAGGGATAGTTGGAATCTTATATATGTATATTTAGGCTCATATTATGAGAGTACGTAGGAACCTCCTAATCCTTAACAACTTGCTCTCTTAAATGTTTTAGTTACGTATATGTATGAGTTACATGCAGTGTACTAATGCAGTGTTACGTATATATAAGAGTAGTGTTCTGTATATATAACAATGATGTGCAATTAAAACAATATGTGTTATGTCTATGTAAACCACGTACAATTGATCTCGTGATACGTATGTGTAATCAAGGCATATTTACAGTTATCAAACTCTTATATTACATGATACGTATGTGTAATCAAGGAAATAAATGAAGAATACAAGTAAAAGAAAAGTTACCTTCAGCAGTGTTACATATATGTAACAAAAGTGTTACGTATATGTAACAGAAGTGTTACGTATATGTAACAGAAGTGTTACGTATACGTAATCGTAGTGTTTGTCTTCTTCACTATGTAACAGAAGTGTTACGTATACGTAATCGTAGTGTTCGTCTTCTTCACTGTGTTTTTTTTTCGTCGTCATCTTCTGTGCCTTTTCACTATGTTCTTCGTCATCATCATCTTCTTTGATGATCATCATTGTTTTATTTCATGGTTCATCATCTATGACCTATCAACATCATCATCATTTGTGATGCTGATATATGTAGATGATATCATCTTTGGTTCAACTAATACAAAGCTCTGCAAAGACTTTGAGATGCTGATGTAGAACAGATTTGAATGAGTGCCATGGGGGAACTCAATTTCTTTCTAGGAATTCAAGTGAAGCAAGTTGAAGATGGCATTTTCATCAGTCAGTCAAAGTATGTACAGGACATACTTACAAGATTCAAGATGACTGACTGTAAGGTTGCAAAGACACCCATAGCCAGAAACCACTCCCTTGGTCGTGATCTTGAAGGGGAGTGTGTTGATGAACATCTTTATAGGGCTATGATTGGGTCACTTATGTATCTTACTGCTAGCAGGCCTGATATCATGTTTGCCACATGCATATGTGCAAGATATCAAGCCAACCCCAAGATGTCACACCTAATCACTGTCAAAAGGATTCTTAGATATCTCAAAGGTGCTCCAAATCTAGGCCTTTGGTATTCAAAGAATTCAGACTTTAATCTGTATGCTTATACAGATAGTGATTATGGTGGCTGCAACATGACTGCAAAGTCTACTTCTAGGGGGTGTCAGTTCCTGAGTGGAAGGATAGTCTCTTAGCAATGCAAGAAGCAATCCTGTGTGTCTGCATCAACTGTTGAACCTAAATACATTGCTGCTGCCAACTGCTGTGCTCAAGTGCTTTGGATTCAGAATCAGATGCAAGACTATGGGTTCAATTTCAAAGAGACTCCCATCCACATAGACAACAACAGTGCCATCTTTATTACAGAGAATCCTGTGCAGCACTCAAGGACCAAACACATCAACATCAGGTATCATCTGATTAGGGATAATTTTGAAAAGGGATTGATAACACTAATGAACAATATGCTGATCTGTTCACAAAAGCTTTTGATGAATAGAGGTTTAAATATCTTGTATAAGCTATTGGGATGATTAACTTTGAATAGATTTTTTTCTTAGTAACTTAATCAATATTATTTCTTAAAACTATGTGCCCTAGGTTGTCTATTAGATCACTTCATAAGCCCAGTTCTCTTTGGAAAAAAACAAACTTTTAAAATGATATCTCTTAGAATGATGAAAATTTACCTTCGGAAGAAGCAAAAGTTGCCTTCGGAAGGAATTTATGTCTAAATCGTTTAAACAGCTTATCTAAGATTTACCTTCGGAAGAAATTCTTGAAGTATCTTCCGTAGCTTAAATTTTGGTATAAGTACTTAAATGCATTTTAGGAACAAATTTCTTCCGAAAGCAATTTAGTCTCGGAAGACTCATTTATTTCTTCCGAAGCCAAAAATTTTCAAAACTCTTTAAAATATCTTCTGAAGCAAAATTGCTTTCGGAAGCTTTGATTGAAAAGCTTCCGAAACCAAAATTGTCTTCGGAAGCTTTTTCTACTTCCAAGAAAACTAACTTTTTGGGCGCCTTTTTCAAAAGTAGGACCCACTTGCGGATTTCAAAGTTTATCTTTTTGTCATAACTTTGTCTCAAATCCACTGAATATATCTTTCCAAACGGTTCTATTTCATCCACTTCTCTCATTGTTCCTTAACCTAAAATTACCCCTAAATTTCATCTTCTTCTTCCTTCCTTCACTAAAAAGCTTCTTCAAATGGCCAATCTTGATCGTCGTAAAGACCCTGATTTCACTATGCACCTACACAGGCAACACAATCAAGTTGCTCTGTTAAACTCTGAGAAGGATCCAAGCTTCTCAGACGTATGTAGGTATCTTTCTTTGTCTCACTACTTCACCTCCCTTACAATCGATCCTCCTCTCTATGAGGATCAGTTGCTTGAGTTCTGGAGGACCTGTCAAGAGGTCACCATGGACGGGGAGAAGGCACTGTCTGCCACAGTGTAGGGGAGGACGGTTTTCATCACTCCAGCCATTATAAACACTCATTTGCTGCTGGATGATGAAGTAGGTGAGTTGTCCTTTCCAAAAGCTGCTGTCAACCAATCCTTGCGCAGATGGGCTACAAAGGTGACTTTTCGGTCAAGACCTTCAGGAAGGGGAAGGTCTCATTCTAATGGAAATACCTCCTCCATGTCGTCACCCACAGCTTATCCAACAAACATGGAGGATGGGACCAGATTTCAGAAGACCTATCCTCTATTGTCCATAGGGTCAAATTCAGGTACTCTCAGTTTGTATTTACAAATTTACTAGCGAATTTGGATTTCTTAGAATATTACATGTTCCCCCGGTATGTTCAACACATTCTCAACTGTGAATTGGGACCACAGTTGAAGGGAACATGTAATGTTCTTAAACTTGCACACATGAGGCCCGACATTTTCAAGATATTGAAAAAGCAATTGTTGGGTTCTCAGGGGTAGAAACAGCCCTTGTCCCGAAAATGTTTGAGCGCATTGCTCAGGGTGACATCTTAGCTGCACCATCTAGTGATGAACCAACACCCTCCACCTCTCAACCACCATCAAGGCCAACTATTACCCTTACCTACACTAGAAAATCGAAACGAACCCCTGCACTTGCTATTGAGCATGTGCAGGCCCCCATATCACAACCCATAAAGGAGGAAGTGGAATCTCGAGCTCCCACTTCCCCTGAGGAGCAGACCACTCCCATCTTTTAGAAAATCAGTGCTGAGGTTCCTCATGCTCAGCCTGATAAGCTCACAACTCCACAAACAGCCTTAAGCCATCACTCTGAGTCTCAACACTCTAGTGATCAACCTTCAAGGGAAAGCTACCATCCCCAGCCTTTGATCTTAACCAACCCATTCCCAGCTTTGACTTCTACTCTGATGAAGATTTGGTATTCAGTAAGTACCATGAATCTTCCCTCTCTACCCACACTCAAGGGGAGATGAGTACTCCTGCTTCACCCATGTCTAGCCCACATCAGACACCCCAAACTGAGGTGGATCTTCCTGTGATTGTCCAGGAGACCCATATGGAAGAGGCTCTCACTGTTGCCAGTGATTACATCTTTAAGACCTCAACCATGGCAACCCCGCCTCTTGATATTGTCATGGGGTAGGGGAAATCCAGCAGCCAAGAACCCCATGCTGGTGGTGAGGGAGTGGACCTCGGTTCACCTACTTCATCCCCCAATGATTCTTCAAAGGAGGGTCCATGACCAGCAACTTGAGATCACCGATCTTAAGGGCCAGTTAGTTGAGAGACCCATAGGACAAACTCATCCAGGTCCATAAGAACCTGTGGATGTTATGGATCACTTCCCCAGCTCACCTATGCATGAGGGTGATGCTACCAAAAAGGGGGAGGATGTTCTGACAGCCACAGAACCTGGGAGTTCTTCCTCAAGTATGGACATACATGACTCACCATCCTATCTTGTAGTTGTCCATGCTCAGCAACCTCCTCTAGACAGTGATCTGGAAATGCTCATTTAACAAGTATTTGAGGAGGGAGTACCAAAGCAATGTCTGCCCCATATGAGAACCCAATCTGGGGTTGGGGGTATGACAGTAATAGGAAAGCTCTTCTGATCTCTAGAGCTCAGGGTCAACAAGAAATTCTCAACATCTCCATCCTGAGTTTCTATGAGAGTATAAACTTGGTAGATCTGGTACTTGTCAACCCAAGCAATAATAGACAAGCTGTCAGATTAGCCAATCAAATTCAAGACTGGGTGCTGGCAGAATTCAAAAGGAGAACCGCATCATATAGACAAAGGCTAGCAGTTGAAGCCTTTGGTCAACTGGATGTTGAGGTAGACCCTAAGATTAGCTTTGAATGGAAAGCCTTGACTGAAGACCCAGAGGCTGAGACTGTGAACCTTGAGACAAGATCTCTTCCAGCACACCATACCCTCAGTGAGGCACCAGCAGGTGATGGTGCTTCACAACCTCTCTCTGGACAGAGCTTGACTGCTGAATCAAGCAATGAAGGCCAAATCTCTCCTCAGGCTAAGTCATCAAGATTTATAATTGACAAAGGCAAAAGGAAGATGACTCCTGAAGAGATTAAAGAAGAAAAGAGAGAGAGGAAGAGGAAGCTGAGGGGAGAGAGTTCAAGTGGTTCCCCAGGATTCATACAAGCTGTAATTCTGGCTGCCCCTGTACCAAACACTCAAGAAGATGAATTAAGGGTAGCCAGGCTCAACTATCTGGGGACCAGGAACTACAACATAGATGAACTCATCTATCTCCCCTTAGAGGAGTTAAATGAACTGGCTGACATTGAATTGTTAAAGGAGAGGAGGGATGCAAAGGATGCAACCTTGACCCTCAAACACAAGGAAGAAATGAGGAGAAAAAGGCATTACAAGAACATTCCTATCCTCTCCCCAGTTCAAGAAAGTCCTGAGTCAGAGACTGTGGCTGCTAAACAACCTCAGGTAGTTGATGAAGAAGAAAGATTAAAAATGATCAACTACCTGAGTGCCACAGGTCTCTATCAAGCACCTGCACTCCTTCCCTTGCGTTATGATTATATATTATTTGAATACAATAAGCAGCTGGAAGAACAAGCCAAGAAAGAAAAGCAAGCTGCTAGGAAGAGGCAAAGGGAAGAAGCTGCAAAATCAAGATCCATCATCCAGAAAAGTCAGAAAAAGTCTGCAGATAGGCAAAGGATGATGAGCTTCTTGAATCTGTATGGGTTCTCCGGAAGGAGGCTTGGTCCCATGTCTCTAATCACAATGGATGAGCACATAAGGGTGATCAAGCAGAAGATAAAAAGGGGAGAGCTTGGGGACCTTCATTCATCATCAAGTCAAGCTCAACCTGAAGTTGAGGTAAAGGTGTAACCTATAGAGATAACACCACCTGCACCTGAAGCTGTACAACAGC